>CAKAOI010054694.1:0-293131 GCA_916701655.1 Sebastiscus albofasciatus
ACGTCGAACCTTGAAGCAGATGGGCTACAGCAGCAGAAGACCACCTGGTACTAGCACCGGCCACTTTATTAGGTACACATTGTACCTAATAAAGTGGCCGGTGTGTGTATATATCTATATCTATATCTATATATAGATATAGATATATAAATGTTGTGAAAGTCTATTTTAGTGATGGGAATTCAGGCTCTTTTTAGTGAGCCACATCACTAAAAGCTGAGCCACATCATTTGGTTCAGCTCACCAAGAAGAGCCGGCTCTTTCGGCTCCCAAACTCGGCTCTTCGTTTTACCACTTCTGCTTTTTATAATTCAGCCAAATTTAGCGCTGTTTTGACCTATGATTAGTATGTGTGCACATATATCACTTAAATTATTCAATATAATTATACTAAACTTTATAATTTCCAGAATACCATAATTTTACATGCTGATTCGTTTCCGACTGTCACTCATCTTGTCTGCTATTCGCGCACCGCACTCTCTCTCTTTCTCCCTACTGCTCTGTACCTGTAGACCGTCAGCGCACCGCACACCCCCGCCCCTCCCTTCTTGATGGTATGATCCTTGTCTGTCATCACTTGATTGGTCACACGGACGTCATTAACACAACATTCAGTCACAGTCAGTGCATGGAGTGCCCGTGGTGCGGAGAAGATCATCCTATCATTCTGCCTTGAATTAATTAAAGAAAAAAGAAAAAAAGGAAACGGCTCTCGGACGGGAGCCGGCTCTTATCGTTCACTTAAAAGAGCCGGCTCAATGAACCGGCTCGTTCGTGACCAACACATCACTAGTCTGTTCCCATCCCACATTCACATACTGCTGCTCTTGGCTTGGCTCAATATGGCCCTCCTCACCAAGTTGAAAATAACACAGCAAAGTTTTTTCACATAATTTATTTCAAAAAGTCCCAAGTGCAACATGGGTCATTGCAGACTGAAGGCCTGCCTGTTTGTTTCCGCACAGGAGGACCTGTTTTCTGTCACTGTGTGTCTTTGTGTGTAGAAAGCACAGCAAACTCTGAAAAGCACAGCCCTCCTCAGTAAGATGTAAACCCAAGGGTCCAGGATCTGATTCCAGGCGGCCATACGTAAACCCAGGAGAACGAACCCGTCTTTCTCGTAGGCTGTGGTTGTTTGGTTGAACTGCATCACAAGAATGTGGATCTATATTGAAGGAGACACACACAATAAACTTATGAGGTTTACTTTATCATCTACAGTATTCTTAAAGAGGACACATTATGCTCATTTTCAGGTGCATAGCCTACTTGTATTTTTGGTTTCGACTAGAATAGGTTTACATTATTTAATGTGCAAAAACGCTTTATTTTTCTCATACCGGCCGTGCTGCAGTGCGACAGAGTATTACGGCCACATTTCGAGAATAAAGTCATAATATTTCAAGAAAAACAAAGTCGTGATATTACGAGAATAAAGTCAAAACTTTACGAGAAAAAAGTCGTAATATTGCGAGAAAAAAAGTAATTTCAAGTCGCATCTGGTAAGATAACGTTTCCCTTGTGCGTGGTCATAGCTAAGTTAGTTAGCTAGCTAGCTATTGTTGGTGACGTACATAGTGCGAGACAAAAGATGTAGTTCAATGAGCGGTTTCACACAAAACTTGATGATACTACGAAAAACTTTCTTGACTTGAAAAATGATCTCTTAAATTGACAAACATCATGTCGCAATTCAAATGGGATCAAAAAATTATTTGTCTCTCGCAATTGATTACCGTACATATTTTTTAAAAAAAATAAGGTCCCATGATGTCCACCGGAAGTGGCGGGACTTCGCCGCTCTTTTATGCAAATGTGTTACTTGGTGACATCACCCTGTTACGGAAGAAAAGGCGGGATTTCAAGCAAGCGTTTAAGGCAGTTCAGGAGCAGTGTTTCTGCGGAGGAGAGGGCTTAGTAACTTTGCAGACCTTTTACATGCTCAAAAACTATATAACACACTAAAGGAAAGGGAAAAAGCATAATAGGTCCTCTTTAAAAATATCTGACCATAAAAGGTGGAATGATTCTAGAAACAAATTCTGCAATCTAAAAGAGTAGTACTCACGAGAAATGGGCTCCAGCATACACAGGAAACCACAGTGATCACAGCCAGTTGCACCATCATCTCCACATCCAACGAACAAAACAAGGAGGAAGACGAGGCACGACGAGTGCAGCGAGCTGCTGAGTCTGTATTAACATTGTAGGCCTTCATTCTGGCCTGCAGCAACGCCAGGCCACTCAGGATGTTGCAGAGTAGAGAAAGAGTGAGCGCAGCGAGGCCCAGACAGGAGAAGGCCAGAGCCAGGTTGGTGTCAGCTGTTGACCGTGGACCATGAATGGGCAAGAAACACCAAGTCCCAGGAAACTGGGTAGTGTAAGTCCCCACTGCAAAGAAAGGTAGAACAGCAAGCACAAGTGCAAGAGAGGACAGAAATAACACAACTCGCCACACATGACCCAATGTGATCATAGCGGCGTGGAAGAAGGGCTGTGTGATGGCCACGCAGCGCTCCACTGCCATGGCACAACCCAGCAACAAAGGGCATAACCCAAAAAATACCATACTCCCCCCAAATATCTGACAGAACTCTTTGGTGGGCTTCCTCTGGTCCATGTGCAGATACAAAGCAAAGGCGCCTGGGATCACATGACCCGCAAGGTCAGCCAAAAGCAAAGCCACTGTTAGTAGCAGAAACGGTGCTTTGGATTGGCGGCGAAATCGGACGCGGGACTTAGCCAGGATGCCCAGAGCCGTGAGGTTGGAGACGGCACCAAATGTCATAGTGAAGCAGGACATCCCTAAATTTGGAGATTTGACGGCCGGCCAGGCGCTGCTGTTCAGCCAGGGACCTGGCTGTTCAGAGGAGTTGATCTTCAGGTTCTGGTGGAGGATGGATGGCGTGGAAGAGGTAGAAAATGACATCATGAGTATAGATGACATCCTCATCTTCAGTGTCATCTACAGAGAATTACAAATTAAAATACTGCCATTAGTTCAAACAAAGCCGCTGAGAGATCATTTTTAGCTGTTTTCATGTCATCCTCTTCTGTTGTTCAATGGTTCCCAACCTTTTTCCTACAGGGACCCCTTTTCATATTTTATGGATATTTCATATCATATTCAACGCATAACAATAACAGTACAGAACAACTGATAAACTGTACAATTCATCCAAATAGTGAACGCAATAACTGCAGGAAGTTTGTGTAAAACAAGCAATTTGAATGAATTTTGAGCAGATTATTTCCTGTGAATATTTCATCAGAGATGAGTTCTCATGTTATTTTTAGGAACTTTTAATACAATTCTATGTCCGTATCATGAGTTTTATTTGTATACATACTTAGTAGGCTTCTTTTTTTTTCTTTTTTTTTTACAAATTCAGTGTTTTCTTCTCCCTGACGCTTGGCATTGTTCTATAAGCTCTTTGATTGTTTTAACGGCGTACTTTTCTAAGGCAGGACGAGGCCGTTTAGCAGAGAGGGAAGATAATTTATGTTCAGGTCTTCACAGTGCCCTTAGATAATAATCCCAACTTTAAAATAACTTTAAAATTTAATAAATTTAAATATTATATTTTAATAAGTTTTCTTCACAGAAATGAATGAAATCCTGAGATTATAGGCCTATTGTTTATATATATTTTTTAAAGTTGTCATACGTGCCTTAAAATCAAGACCCCCTGTGAAGCTTTGGTGACCCCTAATGGGGTAATCAGGACTCAGTCAGCGGTCTAAAAGGTGTCTCAAGTAATTCATCGACAGCAGGACAACAGAGAAGTCTTAAATGCTAAACCGTGTTCTAGTGAATGCTATGATACATGTTTCTCTGGGCCACTCAAACACTGATTACAACAAGTGACACTTTGGATTTAGAGCTGAATTAGAAGAGCTACTACTGCCCAGGCAATGATATGAAAAATAATATGAAGAGTGGATGAAACGCTGCCAGAGTCTTTTCATAGTGTTGTGCTTGCTTGGAGTACACAAATAGATCCATTCTCACATGGCTGCTCATGGACAATGTATATGAAACATTTATTGCAGTGTGTCATAGTAGGATATTTTAAGGATTGTCACAGAGGGTTGAAAGATTTATAGCGAGACATATGAGAAAGACCGCAGGCCAAGTTTAAATACAGAACATACTGTCTAGCCGATGCTCCGAGGAGAGGATTGTCAAACTGTTAACAAACTTTACTGACATTTGTGGTGTGGAAATGTGGGGAACTTGTGTAATTTCTGCTGATTTTATTTGGTTTTCACAACCAGCTCTCAGACCAGAAATTGTGTACGACTGTTTCACAAAAGGTTCTTCTTTTCAACACATTTTCTTTCCACCCTTCAGATGTCTCATCTGCCATAAACCTACCTTGCTTATTTATTTATATGACTCCTCGCTTGGCTGGTTCCCGAACTCAATGATTTCTTCTTTGTGATTTTGTTTTACCTCTTTGGGTCTCAAACATTTATTCAAATCAGACAATCTGAGAAGTTCAAAGACTTCTGAATCTGCGACAAGGGTCCGCTGCTTTATTTTCTTTCAAAGGTCTTTTTTACTGATTATCAATAATGAATTAAACAGCAGCTGTACAGTGAAGTAATTTGTTTTGCCCAACAACACTCACAACACATCCGTCTGCTCACACAAGAAACACATACGAAGCCACAACCGAACACAGAAAATATATTCGAAATTATGGATAAATAAAGTTCAAATGAAGGACAATACAGAGAAAATATCTATAATACACCTTAATAGTAACAGAAAAAATAAGTCGAGAGATAAAGGAAATAGAAAATTGTTAAATAGATAGGAAAAGAAAAATAATAAAATAAATACAAATAAAATTTAAATAAATAAAATACTACTTTTAATAATTATTATTTTAAAGAATATATATATATAAATAAAATAAAATGACAAAAATAAAAATAAAAAAGCTACTCAGAGATTACTGTAGTGGATTTATCACTGCTTTATTTTAAGGGGTCACAAGCCAAAAAGGTTGGGAACCTGTGTCCTAACTCATTACTCTATGTCAGGTACTAGTATTTTGGTTTTGCCATCATCCGTGTGCCTCAGTTTGTCTGTGATGAAAAGAGAGAGTTTGGGTTTTAAACCATCCATAATAACTTAGAATCACTCGTCTCTTTTTTGAACTAATCGCTATGTACAGTAAGAGGCTTTGAAGCAAACCTGAAGAGAAACTAAACTCACAGAGGATTTTAAACAGCAAACGTTGGCAGCAACAGTCTTGTATTTGTTCTGCTACCTGATATTTGAGATCATTAAACCTGAACCAGCAGGACGTGCCGCTGATGTGCATTAGCAGTTTTCATCCTTGTGTGATACATCATGCGTCATTAAAACAGATAGCTCCTGTTATAGGAGGAGTTTTATTGCTGTAACGTTTCGAGCACCAGGCTCTTCTTCAGAATTCAGACACGAGTCTTGATATTCCTAACAGGTTAATTGATTCTCAGCAGTGATGTGCACAGACTTTCTTAGTAGCTATACGTGATAGAAATCTTAGAAGAGGTTCCAGGAGCTGACGTGTTTATAATATATAAGAAAACAAGAAGGAAGTCAAAACTGCAGCTAAAATTGGGTAGAAGGGAGCCAACAAACTGGGGAACTCTCGCAAGATGTTTACGGTTAGGCATTGACCTTGAATAGTTAAGGTCAGGGTAGGTCGTCGGGCAGCGAGTCTCACTAGAAGTTTTGCAAGTTTTTGCAGATCAGGTATTGCAATTTGCGGGCTCCCTTCTAGACACGACCCTAAAATCGATCTTCCCTTCCATCTTCTGGTGAGACGGCCAACACAATCCTTTGGATCTTGAAACCTGTCAGTAACTCAAGCAGTCAGTTTGTTTTATCATCTTTAAAAAAAACAAAAAAAACAATATCTACAAAGTATTTGCATTTCTTTCTGTTACCTCTCTCTCGTACTGCATCAATAGTCTGCGTACTTTACACAGAGAGAAGCGTTTTCCCTGGAGAGTGTGAGGAAGCTTCCGACAGAGGAACTGCACAACTAAAAGTAATCCAGGGGTTTTATTCAGGAATGAGAGGATGTTGAAAAAAATAAAGTTGTCTTGTCGACCATGATATAGTTTACCATGGAAATTATTCAGACAGATGCTGGATATCTTTTCTCAAACATCACGGCTCTTGTTTAATTCTTATTTTACTCTGTTCTTTAAACAGAACAAAACATTTATCAACAAGTCAGGCATAATAAAGGACTGGCCAGCTGACTTCAGGGTTAGTGCTTTTTTTGCCTCAAATATAGGTATCAGGATGTCTGAATCTCTCTTTGACTCCTCACAACTTGAGATTCTTGAAATATATTTGTTCGCACAATAAGACAAAGCAGCAGAAATACAACAAAAGAAAAGAAGTTGTTCAGGTGAGATTAAAAGGAATGTGAAGGAATCTCACCTCAATAAGTATAATAAGGAAATACAAAAGTCATATAATCAACAAAAGTAAGCAAACATAAAATGCAAAAGCAAACGTAAGCAACATAAATCAAGCAGAAACTAAATAAATAAAATATATGTATGTATGAGTGTGTGTGTGTGTGTGTGTGTGTGTGTGTGTGTGAGTGTGTGCACACTTGCGTTCAGTCCTTACGAGAGAGAAGGCTCAATTATAGTCAGATATGATCAGTACGAATAGTTTAGTTCATCAGAAAGCCTATATGAGCCAATATTTGAAAGCCTATATTTGAAATTCTTGAGTGAGGAAGACTAAATTGCAGTTTGAATATACTGTAGAAGAACTGGAGAACTGACAGAGCCTAATACGAAGCTCATTCATATGAGCTCTCACTGAAAATGAAAGTGGATTAAATAGCTGAAATCAAGGAGAAATCCTTTAGAGATCCACCTTCCCTTAGACTAATTTGCTTCCATCTATTAAGCAAATTACCTGAAATGGTTCTGAATAATAAATGAAACTTACCTTCAGATGACTCTGTGGATTATTTGGGATGGCTCAGAGTAAATGAAAGAGAATACGAATACGTCTCTCTTGTCCGCAGAGCTGCCTGGCGTTCAGTACTAATCACTATTATTCACAATCATTAGCTCTCCTCCTCCTCCTCCCTTTCTTTTCTCCTGCCTGTCTGACAGATTCTACTTCTCTCTGGTCCAGCTCTCCCTCTCTCTCTCCCTCTCTCTCTCTCTCTCTCTCCAGAGGTTTGGCAGCTATTTTATCTCTACGTGCCGGATCTGCATTTTCCATCCTCTTTCCCCATCTGGATGTGGTCCCTCCATCTATTCCTCCTCTGCTGAGCCTTGCTACCAGAGGTGATCTCAGCCATCACTTTCATTCTGTGGTATTGATCGAGTGCTATAGCTGAATAATTCAACAGTGAAAAAAACAGTCAGGTATTGCTTCTTATTTACTTTCTCAAATTCTCTTCTACCATGACAATTATCACCAGTCACATAAACACACAGTGAAGCACAGAGAGGGACATCAGAGGAGTTTGAAAGTGTGTGATGATGATGATGAGGTGCCTCAAGGGTTTCTGGTACAAATGCATCAAAGATTAACCAGCAGTGACTCCACCAAGGTTTGTAAATGTTACAGATCTGCTCTGAAAGATGATGTTTTAGGACTGTTTCAAGTTTGTTTGCTCGTTAAAATTCAAGCACCAATTTTGAGACTTCAGAGTTGTTTTTGATACCATCGCGTCTGCATCACAAACAGGAAGGAAGAGGAGATAATTTTCTATTTCCTCTGTATGTAGAAGTGTTTTCGGCTTTTAAGTCGACCAGCCGGATGAGTGAAATGTACATGACATGAAGGTGGACATATGCAATATCAATGTATAACACTGTGCGATACCAATGTCCTGTACAATATCAGCATTTCATATTTCATGTGCAATAATGTCTGTGTATTACTATATTTTTTACTGCTATATTTGTATATATTTGTTTTAAAATTTGCTTTTTTATTGTTTTACGTATTATTCTATTTTTATTGCTTACTTTTTATTTATTATATCTTGTTTTTTTACTGATGCCTCTTGTTGTTTGTCCCCTTTGCTGCTGTAATCCTGTAAATTTCCCCGCTGTGGGTCTAATAAAAGATTGTCTTATCTCATCTTAAATGAAGATAATATCATTGCATGCGTTTGGCGATGAATTTCTGTTTGCTCTTGTTGCTATTTCCGCTAAATCCGGGCTCTGACATCAAGAACTTTAAAGTAAAAGAATAAATAAATAAAAGAATAAATTAGTTTTTGAACATCTGAGGGAAAAAGCCATCCTTCAGATGTTCAAAAATTAATTTATTATATATTTTAAATAAAAATAATTCCAGGCAAGTGGTGGGAAGACCTTCACACGGAGCCCTTAAATATGAGATATATCAGAATATTTAATAAATTTAAAGCTTCCAGGAGAGGCATGAAAAGTATAAAACACCATTTTAAATAATTCAAACTGTGAAAGACAGAAAATGTAAATCAGAAATACGGAACAAAAGATAATTATTTACATCAAACTTGTGCTAAAACCAGTGCTTACAACAGTACTAATATACTAATAGAGAATAATAACAAAAGTTATCTTTGAACATTCAAGTTTTGAAACTGGGTAAATAAAAAATAATTCGATATATTACATATAACACATTACAGCATGCTGAAAGAAGCAGGAATGCAATATATACACAAAAAATACATTCAAAATCTATTTCTGTCTCATAATTGTCCTTCTTTTTGTTGGTCATATTTAGATAATATTCCAATATGGAGGAGAAGTTCTAGAGAAAGAAGTGCTTGCCTCAGAAATGTCTTTCAGATTGTCTTTGCTGTTGAATAAAGTACCTGGATGACATGACAAGCCATATTAGATGCACCTGATAAAACAGGTTGTCATAAAATTATCAATCACTTTGATATTTTGGTCCTTTTTTCCACATATGAAAAAGTTTAAAGATTTGGAGATTATTTTTCCAAAAGGAGTGAAGTTCTGTGCATGAAAGTAAAGCACACTATGCGCCTTAGTCAAGGGTCATCTTAAAGGGATAGTTCAGGTGTTTTGAAGTGGGGTTGTATGAGGTACTTACAGTAGATGACAGTCGGCAGGTCCCCAGTCTGGAGAAGCAGACAGAAGTTACCGCACAGATGCAAAGGAATGTACTGCTGTGGACGGGACCGGCAACAAAATGTTTTTTAAACACCTAAAAGAAAGGCTCACCCAAAAGAAAATTAAAATCAGTTTAAGTGTACGCTATATTTTAAATATTTTCACTGGTTTACCTTGCCATCAGACAGCTATACAGTCTATGTTATGCTGAAGGTGTTATCTATGCTCTTGCCAAGCAACCAGACTCCATTGAAAAAATCTGTAATTTTACCTCACAGAACACGGGAGTTGCTGGTCTACTGCTTCCTCCATCGGTTAGTTAGTTTGTGTTATTGTGTGACTTTCGTTAGTTCAGATTCACCAAAGTCACACAACAACACAAACAAACTACCCGATTGAGGCGGCGGAAGACCAGCAACTCCCATGTTCTACGAGGTAAAACTACAGGATTTTTCAATGGAGTCTGGTGGCTTTGGGGAGAGCAGAGATAGATACAACAGCTTCAGTTACCTGACGAAAAGGGCTGTCTCACGGCAAGGTAAACCAGTAAAAATATTCTAAATATAGTGTACACTTAAACTGATATTGATTTTTTAGGTGAGTCTTTCATTATGGGGGCTTAAACACGTTTGCTGCCGTATGGTCCACAGCAGTACATTGCTTTGGTTCTGTGCAGTAACTCTTGTCTGCTTCTCCAAACTGGGAGTGTGCCGACCGTCATCTACTGTAGGTAATACACTGACTATGGATATGTACCTTATACAACTCCACTTTAAAACACCCAAACTATCCCTTTAAAAGCTTTGCTTGAATATATAAAACAATCCTTAATTTGTATTAAATTATAACCGTCAACAGTTCTATCTTAAATAGCTTTAAATACAATAACCAGAAAGTAAAGACGGGTACTATTTACAACATGTTGCAGTGAGGCAAACTGGTGCATTGACCACAAACGGCAGGGCAGCAGTTGGCTATGTGTCTGCAGTCTCCAGGGAATAAATCAGACTTTGCTCCCACGTCACTGTTTAGCTCCTCAGATGCGAGACTCTCCCGTGTCCTGGCTGCTCTTTGATGCCTGAGGGTCACAGAGGGGAGAGACAAGCCCATCAGTCACGACAGACACTTTCAGTACTCTTTCATTATCAGGGAAGGCTGCGCTCTGACACACTTCACTTCACATCTCCTATGATACCTCGTCATCGTCAAACCCTGGAAGAGTTATGTGTTTGCTTTTGGAAGGTTTCCAAATTAAACTTAACCGCATTAAGTCTCTTATGCAATCTAATTACAGATCAAAAGTTGAACTATGTTTGATTTAATTTGACTGTTGCTTGGTCGCTGAGCACTTGACATCTCTTATTTGACAATAGGTACATTTTCTAACCTGCTTTAGATAGTATGAAAATAGATATGGTACTATGGGTTTTTGACTTATTTTCAGAACTAGTCTTTAACCCCTCCAGATTAGGACCTAAATTGTCGTAACATCGGTTATGAACATATGACGTTGGGAACCTATCACAAAAGTATGTTTGGTGATCTTACAAAATCCTTATGATCACTTGGGTTTATTTATTTATCTATTGATCTATTTTAAACAAGATTACTATAATAATAATAATAATAATAATAACAATAATAAATTAATTGTATTGTTAATTGTATTTTGTATTTAATTTTTAAGGTTTAAAGTATTTATTTTATTTCATTTAGATTTATATAATTTAATTTATCTATTTACCTATTTTATTTATTTTCATTGTTATTGTTATTATTTTCAAGGGGGGGCTTGACAGGCACGGGTGGGGAGTTCTATTAGTTCATTGTGATTTTTTTTTTCTTTCTTTGTCATCCTTAAATTCCCTTGGTGTTTTGTACATTTTTTCAGTATGGATTGTGGTGACCTTTTTACATTATACACGCATCAATAAAAATGATGAAACTAAATAGATATGGTAGCCAAATAAATAGAAATACATATCATAATATATCACATTTAATTCAGCACATTTCTATGTTGCATTCTGATGAAATGAGTGAGTGCTGACTGCAACATTATTGGATAACACAGTTTCATTTCATTCTACCTTCGCTTCGCTGGTGTGCGAGGAAGGGAATCCTGTGTATCTCTTCTTCCGAGGTGCACAGAACCTGGACAGGATGTTTCCATATTCATCCCTCACCTAAAATTAGAATACAAACTGAGTTATGCCACCAGAACAAAAAGCAGCAGAGCTTTTTTTGTTTTTGAGAGAAGCTCGACTAACCTGTTTAGAGAACAGACAGTGCATGACAAAGAGCATAACGCCCTGAAAGCTGCCGAAGATGGTGAACAGGTAAGACGAGACTATCGTGCCTTCCTCAAACTGGAAGCTGCCAAAGATCCACATGATGCCAAGAAGACACAGCTGAGCCACTGCAGTGATGGTGAACGCCCTGCAGGGAGCGACAAAGACACACACAGGTCAGATATGAGGCTCTTTAACAGGAAGTAGCTGACTTTATTAGGGGAAATATACAGTATGCTCCCATATTTACACACATATACAGCCGATGTGTGACTGATGTTGTAGGCAGCTTGAGACTTACTTTATTTTCTGCAGATTGTCCATGTCCGGGTTTAAACTTGTGAACTTCTGAGCCAACTTCCACACAGTGATGAGAAAGAAGACAATGTTTACCTGAAACACAACAGGTGATGAGTTTAAAAAAAAGCACTGTAGTCAATTTTAGGACTTTTTTTTCATCCCAATAATTCTTTGGTACTTGAGACAACTGAACACTTTTTTTGTTTGAAGCAAGAAATGTAAAGTTTATCAGCCTATTTTATCTGTAGTTTGGGATTTATCCTATAATGTTATTACTGTCAGTGTGTACTTTATTTTATTTAATTTTTTTCTTTTTTTTTTCTTTAATTTAGTTTTTTATCCATTTTGCGTCAGCAATGAGTGAGGGTTGGGTGGGAGAGGGCTTGGGGGAAAAATACCAAAATATGAAGGGACAATCATTTACATTTGTGCTTTATTTATATGTTTCTGTACATCAGATTTTACCTCCAATTGGGGCTGTCAATCGCTGAAAATATTTATTCCCGATTAATCGCATGATGGTCCATAGCTAATCGTGATTAATTGCAAATTAATCACACATTTTTTTATCTGTGCAAAATGTACCTTAAAGGGAGATTTGTCAAGTATTTAATACTCAACATGAGAGTGGGCAAATATGCTGCTTTATGCAAATGTATGTATATATTTCTTATTGGAAATCAATTAACAACACAAAACAATGACAAATATTGTCCAGAAACCCTCACAGGTACTGAATTTAGCATAAAATATACTTAGCATAACATGGCAAACTGCAGCTCAACAGGCAACGACAGCTATGAGTGTGTCAGTGTGTTGACTTGACTATGACTTGCCCCAAACTGGATGTGATTATGATAAAGTGGGCATGTCTGTAAAGGGGAGACTCGTGGGTACCCATAGAACCCATTTTCATTCACATATCTTGAGGTCAGAGGTCAAAGGACCCCTTTGAAAATGGCCATGACAGTTTTTCCTCACCAAAATTTTGCAGTAGTTTGGTGTGTTATTTAACCTCCTTTGACAGCCCTACTTCCAATAAATTATTACGAAAAAAAAATCTCTTTTCATACTCACAATGATGATGACGCAGGCAGGGCCAAAGAAACTCCAAATGAATTCCAGGTTTAACCAACAACTGCAAAGCATATCAAGAGTTTATTGAGCAGACTGTCAACACAACCTGAGATTCAGGTATAAATTAAAGTTAAAACAAGATCAGCATCAGTGGGGGGAACTTACTGTCTCTCGGTACCATATCCCTTGGCATTAGCTAAGGCAGAGATAGCGACAATAACAGCTGGGACTCCATAGCCACCTGCCATCATGTAGAGGGGTTTGAAGCTGGTGTTAAAGACCAGGACTACCATCCTGAAGAGCTGTATGCCCTCCAGACACATCCAGCAAAATGCTGCCAGGAAGAAGAAATGCAGCAGCCCTGCAACCACTGCACAGCCGACCTAATGCAGCAGGGAGGGAGATGAAGATCACGATGACAGCAGTGAAAAAAGGGACAACGGATGCTGAGAAAGTACTTGCTGACTTGTTGTTTATAACTCTTCAGCACCCACATAAATCATTCAATAGCTGTGCTGTTACTTAGTATGTATTCCTCTGCTGTATTCAAGCTGTTACAGAAGTATTTACCCGGTTCTCCGTGCGAGAGATGCCTACGAGGAAGAGAGCGGTGGCGATGAAGAGGCTGATGCAGAGGTGCAGGTGGATGGTGGTTCTTGGGCTTTTGATGGATCGGATCAACGAGAAGGTCAGGATGCAGATGAACAGGCAGATTAGTGAAATGGACAGACCCACATAGGTGATCAGCTGCAACTCAAACTTGTCCTGGTCGGATAGAGAGAAGCGTTTACATTACAGTACAGTCTTCAACTAAAAACTCTGTCACGATCTGTTATGTATCATTATATATGTAACATGAGAGTTTTAACCTCTATCTCATAGAGCGCCATGAGCACAGCAAAGCTGCTCAGATGGTTGCAGGAGCACAGGGTGTATTCAGGTTTGGACTCCACCACGCTGCAGCCACGAGCAGACCACGACCCTCCGTCCACCGACGAGTCCCAGTACACACAGGTGTGGTTGGCCTCATTCGACTGTGAAACAAAATAAAGATAATGACTATTATAGAAGTCATGTGTTTCCTGCAGAGATAGTTCATTATCCTTAATGACAGACTAGATGCTACATACCTTTTTGAGGTGGTAGAAAGTCAGATTGACTGGCTCTTTGAGGTGGCTGGTGTCTCTGTTACTGACAGTGGCGGTCACGACTTTAGAGTTGATCTTAAAGCTTTGGTCCACTAGTGGTTCCATCCCACTAAAGAAGCCGTCTGCAGAGTCCTCCAGGTTTGCGTAACTCAGCAAAGACACTGCTGTAAAGCCTTTCACAATCATAACAGGAGAACACTGGATTAATTAGGTGAATATTCATTACATTACGTAAGTCATCTACATCTTAAAGAGTAACTTAAACTCCCGAACCACTTTTTTTTTCAGCTGAAAACCAATGCATAACCTATGGGCAAAATTTTTCCTGCCCATGTTGATACTTTCTTCACGTTCTATTGACATTTCTTTAATTTCCAGGGTAGAGGCACTTCATCCAAAACTCTAGGGTTTAGTTACTCTTTAATGAAAGTGGTCACAAATGTGTTAATTATAGGTATGATCTATTACCAGGGTAAGAGGAGGGATCTCCAGCTGCTGTCTCCAACTGGATGTCCAGATGAGCTTGCTTAGACGATAACGTCACAGGTCCCTGGGGAAAGTCGGCCCCCTTATCTACCAGCAGCTCCAGCTCTGTACCCAAATACAAAGAACACATTTTTATCAACATGCATTGCTTGTCTGTTAAGAGAAATCTACCAGCTGTTGAAGTGTAAATGTCACCAAATCGTCTTTGTACCTGTGTGAGTGGAAGATTTATTTGTCCCGGGAGGCTCAATGAAAGGTCCTATGAGCCTCAGAGCGTTCTCAACCAAGTCCAGAAAGGTGGAGACCTTCCTGTTGTCATTGAGGGCTCCGCTGGACAAGAGCTTGTCGATCACAGACAACAGTCTCTACAGCCACAGGAGAGGAGGGGGAGAGGGAGAAACAGGAGGCAGAGTCAGACTCTCAGGCTGCATACCACCTCAGGTCAACATAAACAGTCTACATAGTTGTGCACAGACATCTGAACACCGTGTGACAGAGCTTGCAGGAGGCAGAACTTCTTATTTATTGGCTTGTTCTGAGGAATAATTATGTATAATCACAACGCATTTATGTGCAGAAATACCATTAGTATGGCATCTCCATTCAGCTCTGTTGGATTCTCACAGCTTTTTTCCAACTGCGTCACGAGATCTTGTGCAACGGGAAATTTCTAGAAAGAGCGATTTGGGGAGAACGAAACAGAAGTATGAGGCAACAGACATTTTACATCTATGTTGAGCTGTGATAACACTACTTCTGATTGTGATATTACCTTTGGCAGATTGTCCATATCTTTGAACACATCGCAGTTTAGCGCTGAGGAAACAGGATGTATTGTTTCGATAAATGTGCTTGCTGATGACCACAGCATTCATATTATGAGGGTATCATGAAAACGCTCGGTTTATATAGTTACTGAACAAACACTGGTTCAGTGATGGATGTTGTTCTTACCAGTGCAGCGAGACCCGTTGTTGCCATAGTTAGTGAACCCTGCATGGCATGCACAGTAATGGCCGCTGGCTCCACGGTAGCAGGTTCCATTTCCACAGATTGTCTTATCAATCACACATACGTCTAAAATGGAAACAAATCAGGGAGAGGAAAATGGTTACACTGTGTGTTTCCAGTCAGTGCTAATGGAACAATAAATATCCTGAACGTTCATATCCAAAAATGGTGCTTGATAGGTTTTTAAAGACAATGCATAAAAAAACATAAAGCAGCCCAGACAGAACCAAAACACAGGACGGCCATTCACTAAATCAACTAGCAGTCAGAACTAAAATCATTATTTAAACTTTCTGTTGCACTTTTGTGGGAAAATTTTCTTGAAAGATCACACCACTGTGCAAGTATCAAGACAATGTCACGTGATTAAAGTGGACCTATTATGCTCATTTTCAGGTGCATACTTGTATTCTGGGTTTCTAGTAGAACATGTTTAAATGCTTTAATGTTCAAAAAACACTTTATTTTTCTCATACCGGCTGTGCTGCAGCACCTCTTTTCACCCTCTGTCTGAAACGCTCTGTTTGAGCCCCTCCTCCTCCTGAAAAGCCCAGTCTGCTCTGATTGGTCAACAGAACCAAACTCTTCAGACTCCGCTCCAGCTCCGCTCTAACTAGCTTTGTTTGAGGGCGTGCCCAACTAGCCAATAGGCAGATATTATGCAAATGTGTTACTTGTTGACATCACCAAGTACAGATACAGATACAGATACGTTACAGAAGAAAAGGAGGGACTTCAATCAAGGCGTCTCAGGCAGTTCAGGAGCAGTGTTTCTGTGGGGGACAGTAACTCCCTTTGGCGTGGACCATAGACTGTATATAAGAAGTGGATGTAGCCACCGTGACGTCACCCAGTGACACGAGAGGGTGGAGCTAAGCACAACCGAAAGCTGAATAAGACAATTTCCGACTGTGAATTGGTTAAAGTTCTACGACGAAAACTCAGACAACTCCCAGACTGGAAAACGCCATGGTAGCGACATGTCAATCATAAGGTAGCCACGCCCTAAAGCATCCCCTGCTTTATGGTCTATTTGACTCTAAACGGGACCATAATTTACTAAATGAACATCATGCTGTATTTAAGAAGACCTGAAACTAGCGATTGAGACCATAAACTCATGTTTACAATGTTTACTGCGGTAATAAATCAAGTGAGAAGTAGGCTCATTTTCTCATAGACTTCTATACAAACAGACTTCTTTTTGCAACCAGAGGAGTCGCCCCCTGCTGGCTGTTAGAAAGAATGAAAGTTTAAGGTACTTCCACATTGGCTTCACTTTTCAGACCCAGAGGTAGCCCACTGGTGTGGACTTTGGGCTTTGTAATTTAACAGACCTTTTACATGCATAAAAAACTACATAACACACTAAAGGAGAGGAAAAAGCACCAAAGCATAATAGGTCCTCTTTATTAAATAACTTGTATGACTAGTAAGATCACAAGTATTATTGCAGCATCATGTCATAGCCCTCACCTTCACATCGCTCCTGATTGTCAGAGAATTTTGATTTGCCAGATTTCAGTCTAAAGCCAGCATTGCAGACACAGTGATAACTGCCTGGTGTGTTGATGCATGTTGCGTTCTGACCACAAAACTCTTCCTCTTGACATTCATCGATATCTATATGAGCAGGAAGAAGAGATACAAGAACAGATGAGAAATGAAACCACCAATGTTTCTCATTTTAAACACATATAGAGAACATCATGTCCTTGTAGATAAAACATGATGAAGTGCCCTCTACTGTAGGTTGCCCTTAAATGGAGTAAACATGATTATTTGTGCCCTCTTGGGTGCCATTAAATGGAGAAAACATGATAATGTGCCCTCTGGGGTGCCCTTCCAGTGGAGAAAACATGATAAAGTGCTTGCTTGGGTGCCCTTATAGTGGAGAAAACATGATAAAGTGCCTGCTTGGTACCCTTATAGTGGAGAAAACATGATAAAGTGCCTGCTTGGGTGACCTTATAGTGGAGAAAACATGATAAAGTGCCTGCTTGGGTGCCCTTCCAGTAGAGAAAACATGATAAAGTGCCCTCTAGGATGCCCTTCCAGTAGAGAAAATGTGTTGCAGTGCCCTCTAATGAGCTATTAAGTGGTTAAAACATGAAGTGGTGCCCTCTAGGCTGCCCTTAAAATGGAGAAAACATGATAAAGTACCATTTAAGATGCTCTTCTAGTAGAGAAAACATGATAAGGTGCCCTCTAGGCTCCCCTTAAAGTGGAGAAAACATGATTGCAGAGCCATATAGACAACTTTCCTGGTGCCCCACCGCATACAGTTGGTGCCCTTATTATTTTTTTCACCCCTGCCCCTCAAACAGCCTGACTCCGCCACTACTGATAATCATCTTACCTCCACATACAATGTTGTCACCTGGGGCAAAAAGTTCCACTCCGGTAGTGGAAATGTATCCATTATTGCAAATGCAGATATAACTTCCAATTGAGTTATGACATTCGGCATTGAGTCCACAGATGTTGTTGTTGTTCAAGCACTCGTTGATGTCTTAAGACAAAAGATAAGGATGGGACATTATATTTAGATGACTGCGGCAGTAAAACAGAGTCTCTGCTATGATTGATTCAATATACAAGATGACTTACCTTTACACGTTGCACCTGTTGTTGACCTGAAACCATCCTTACATTGGCATTTGAAGCTGCCATTCGTGTTGAGACAGATGGAGTCATTTCCACATGGATTGGCAGCACACTCATCCTCATCTTAATTAAGGAAACATGAATGTGAAAAAGACGGATACGAATAAGACTCTTTTCACACCAAATATAAAGTTAGGTGATAATACATTTCAAACGCAATTTGTATTTGATTTCACATGGATCATTTTGCAAACCACATTATATATTTTCAGTTTCTAATTTCTAAAGGCAAAGATGAGCAATCTATGACAAAAAAATGCACACATGCCACAACATGCCATGGAGGGTTATGTCTTAAAATAAGTTGTTTTTCCATACCTTTGCAGTTTCCTTTCTTCCCATAAAATCCCTGAGGGCAGACTTCCTTCGACAGGACCACGACGACGGAGAGGTGCAGAGCTGAAAAGCAAGCAGACGGCAAGTTCAAAACCTTCTGAGCATTAATCTGCTACCCTGGCACACATTACTCTACACTAACTCTCTTTTTTAATCATTCTAAGGTATTTCAGTGCTACTAGGGACATTAAGGATCTGTTTGACCACATAACTAACACCAGAAATGTTCTGAGTTTTTAAAAAGGCTCTGCAGAAAAAGGTAAATTCCCTCATTTTCTGCCCTCATTTCCTCAGATTGTTCCAACAGCATCTGCACTATAATTCAACACATGGGCGCAGAGCTCTGCTTCCTATGTATGAGGAAACATCAGCCGTATCTGGAGACAGGAGGATGATATAAAAAAAAAAGCAGCTTGTTCAGATCGCAATCACGACATTATGAAATGTTTCAGTGGTTTGCGCAAGTTTGAATCTGTCAATATTGTGTTGTGCCATGGCAACACACACAGAGTTCCTTCCTGTGAGCACCATGAGGTGACAAGTAATGTGGGCGCTGCGTGATGAGCTCATAGTGTATAAATATCACTTTAAAAGCAGAAGAACAGAGGTCCTCTGTGCAGTGGGGCCCAGATAGTGAGCTGTTTGAAGAAAAGCTGCTGTGTTCAGCATCACTCTCCTTCCTTTTCTACTAATTCCTTCGGGCTCTTTCCCACACTCAGGCTTCACTCTGACTGCTGCAGAGACGCTGTGACAATTTCTCACTATTATAATTTTTGCCAGTTAGACTCGCTGGCAGATTTTTATCTCAGCGGAAGGTTGTTAAAAAAAAGAATAGAACGTGGAATTTAGAAATACACATTATTATATAAAATAGTTTTCTCTGTTGCTGATTTATTTTTTGTTTTGATCACGTGATTGCTTATGTAAATTCTCCATAAAGCACGTTGGTCAACATGTAAGTGCCCTATAAACATTTTAGACTTGATTATTATTAGACAATTATTAACTCCACTTTCAAAAATGCATATGTTTAATTACAGTATATAGTTAAATACTAAAAGTGTCACACAATAACTGTTTTTAAATGTGCTCTATAAGGAAAATTGGCTATTATTAGACAATTAGTAACTTTATTAACTCCGCTTTTTCAAATACATTTGTTTAATTACAGTATATAGTTAAATACTAAAAGTGTCACACAATAACTGTTTTTAAATGTGCTCTATAAGGAAAATTGGCTATTATTAGACAATTATTAACTTTATTAACTCCGCTTTTTCAAATGCATATGTTTAATTACAGTATATAGTGTGTTAAATACTAAAAGTGTCACACAATAACTGTTTTTAAATGTGCTCTATAAGGAAAATTGGCTATTATTAGACAATTATTAACTTTATTAACTCCGCTTTTTCAAATGCATATGTTTAATTACAGTATATAGTGCGTTAAATACTAAAAGTATCATATAAACATCTGTTTTTTTGTCTAAAATGTCACAGTAGATTTCAACAGAAAACACTCACAGATATAAATGTCTATTATTAAAAGTTTTCAGGCTACTGCAGCCAATTAGTTTCCCCTCTTTGGAGCACAAACTTTCTCAGCAGATTGATTTTCCATCCCAACTCCAGTGCAAATGGATGACAGATGTGACTCACCCAGTATCAGGAGCTTCCACCTGCCCGCCATGGTGCAGAGGAGAGAATCACTGTCCAGATCTGTATGTTAAAACTACTAAAACTCTCTACATTTAGATGTTGCTGTTCTTTCTTCTTCTCTTCTCGTTTACTCCACTTGTTTCTGTAACTTACAAAATGTAAAGAAAAAACAAAAGAAGCATCCAGCAGTCAAGTAAGCGGACTTGGAAAAAGTAGCAGCAGTATATGCTTATACCAGCAAATACAAAATATATATGGGCTCAGTAGTAGTGACCTCTCCTGTCTCCTTCTCCCCTTTGAATCGTCATCTGCTCTCACTAATGAGGTGACATGCTGAGGTTTTTCTGGGGAGGGATTTCTCTCTCTCTCTTTCTCTCTCTCTGTCTCTCTCTGTCTCTCTCTGAATCACGTCTCTGACACAGAGGTTTGTAGAGTGCAGCCAGAAGTTCCTGCACAGTAACTCCTGCTCTTGTTGGGGTGGGGTGACAGCGAGAGGAAATGGCTATGCCACCTCTCACTCCACTCCATTTCCATGACAGCACTGTGTTACTAAACAGTGTTTTTGCACAGGTAATGTCTTTCTCTCTCTCTCTGTATCCTCCCCCTCTCTTGGACTGTGTGGTTGGGGGACAGACAGGAGGGTCAAGAGGAGTTTATGTGACCGGTCATTGTCCTGCTGGTGGGCACACAGCCTGCTAACTATGGCGATGACATATATACTGTGTGTAGCTTTTTCTCACTGAGTGCATCTGTTTGAGACAATATAACAATGGTAACAAAGAACAGTAAAGTATATATAGATATGCGTGTGTAATTCCCCGTTCCCTGTAGGCAGACCTACTGTACTCATTTTCAATAAAAAGGGACCCAGAAGAAGCAAATTTGGATTCATATTTACTGAAGAACAACAAAAAAATAGTACCAACTGCTACTACAAACTATTCATAAGATTCAGAAAGTTAAAGTGTTATTTGTTTATTTTAAATTTAATTTAATCTTTATTATTTTTTATTTACTTATATTAATTAATTTTTTTTATATTTATATATTTTATAGTATTTTTTCTTTTACTTATATTTATATGATTTGATTTATTTATTTACTTACTATTTTTTTTATCTCTTGATTTTTGTTATTGTTATTATTATTTCCATTCTTAAAATCTCTTGGTGTACTTTTCCAATACTGGAAATTAATTTAATTTAATATTTATTAATTTTTATTTAGTTATTTATTTATTTTCATTTTATTTTTTTTATTCATTTAATTTATTTATTTTAAAGACATTTATTTTGTATTTTTATTTTATATTTATTTTATAATCTAACTTATTTACTTACTTATTTTTCTCTTTCTTTCTTGGTTTTTGTTATTGTTGTATTATTATTAAAATCTGTTGGTATTGTGTACTTTTCTACTATTGATTGTGGTGCCCTTTCTGCATTACAAATGAAAAGTTGTTGAAACTAAGTTCCAGAAAGTGTCTTCTGTCAAATGAATTTATTGTCAGTAAGAGGAAATACAACTGTGAGAAACCAGCATGAAGGGACATAATGTTCTTTTCACACATTTTTGAAGAACAGCTTTACTTATGCACACTTGTGTGAGTTGTACTGACTTCTTGAGCATTAAAAATGTGAGGAAATGCCGACATGCTGTAAGCGTTTATAAAAGCAGTCTAATGGAACAAAACAAATTGTTAAATTTTTAGTAACTTTTCTTGTTTCCAGCTCACAGTGGTACGGAAGGTCATTTTCAGTACTGAACACACTGTCCTGAGGCTCACTGACAGGCAGGTTGATTATAGCATTATTTCACACTCCTAAACAATGAGCTGGGATTTGGGCTTTGTGGGCCAGAGAAAATGGAGGTGACAGACAGCGGGCCTTTAGGGACCGGTGGTGTGCAGATGTGATACAGAGTGTGCTCATAGGGTGACCTTGAAATGTACTGACATTAGCATGACCTATATAAAAAAAAAAAAACCCTGCCTGCCCTGCAAATAAGCCTGTACTTCTGTATACTGTGTACTGTATGTGTTCAAAGTGAATCTATTTTTACAGGAAATTTGTTCCGCCAGTGACGTAGTTGTCAAGGTTAACAAGGTTTCTGGGGTACTTTCCATCTATGTAAATGGCACATTAATGGTAATAAATCGAGTATGTAATGCTCACGTTCAATCAAAAACTAAGTTACCCTCATACAAACGTGTATGTGACAGTAATGATAAAGTAATTTCAGCTCGGCCTCTGTACTGTATCTCTTGTGTTCGGTAGATAAAAAACAAAGTGAAACTGAATTAAAAAGAAGATTAGGAGGGCAGGAAATTGGAGCTGTAACAACATGAAACACGCTGTAAGCACCATTTTTATAAAGATAACATTCATTTACCGTACAAAGAATAAAAAGTGGAACTCGAGTTGAAGCACCAGGTGGGGACTTTTCTACTGTAGTATATTAACTTATGATACATTATGTACTATGAAAGGTGGGCCCTGTTGTTTGGTGACAGCTCGAGCCCACAGCACACACTGCGCAGGGCTGATGGGAATGGCAGAGCTGTGAATTCGAGTCACGTGACTTGGACTTGAGTCAGACTTGTGTCTTACATTTGATGACTTTAGACTTGACTTAACAAAATCAAAAATGACTTGGACTTTAACCCCATGACTTCACTTGGACTTGAGCCTTTTGATTTGAAAATACTTGACACCTTCCCCAAAGCCTTAAGATTAAAAAGTAATTTATTTAAAAAGAGTGCCACGGATCAATTAATCTCCCTTCATTTCCTCAATCAACCAACATTAACGCTATTCATTCCCAGCAAGTCAACACTTAAAGTGTATGTGAATGAAAATGTGTTCTATGGGTACCCACGAGTCTCCCCTTCACAGACATGCCCACTTTATGATAATCACATGCAGTTTGGGGCAAGTCATAGTCAAGTCAGCACACTGACACACTGACAGCTGTTGTTGCCTGTTGGGCTGCAGTTTGCCATGTTATGATTTGAGCATATTTTTTATGCTAAATGCAGTACCTGTGAGGGTTTCTGGACAATATTTGTCATTGTTTTGTGTTGTTAAATGATTTCCAATAATAAATACATACATATATTTACATAAAGCAGCACATTTGCCCACTCCCATGTTGATAAGAGTATTAAATACTTGACAAATCTCCCTTTAAGGTACATTTTGAACAAATGAAAAAAAAAGCGTGTGATTAATTATCGCGATTAACTATGTCATTGATTAACAGCCCTACTTAGTTTACTTATTCTAAGCCCCTCCATGATGTTTTTCCTTAACCTAACTAAGTGATTTTGTTTCTCAGCCTAATTGTGGACTTTTAACTTTTTAGTTTTGTTGCGTGGCGTACAAATGACAAAAAGCCTAAAATGCGTCCTCATGACATACGGAGTGTCCTTGTAATGTCGTTCTATTTATACACCTTCCCATGAGATCGGGTAGTATTTACACTAAACTGAGCAGCAACTGATGCCACACACATAGAATCCACATTATAGTCAGTGTCAGGCTCTGTGTGATGAATTTTTGGGGGAGGATGTTGTGATCGCTTCCCAATCTAAGCTGTGTCAGCGCTTGATGGATCCTTGCGAGGAGTGATGAGGTCAGAGCGTGATATCACCTCTGTATTCAAATGATGAATCTGTTCCACTTGAGTTGGCGAATTGAACTACGGCGTCTTGCTGCAGTTTAATTCTGGGTTCCTTTTTCAAAGAGTGATTTCCAGCCAATACGGTCATGGCAAGCATCCAGGGCTTGTCCTGTTATCTCACGACCTTCTTCCTGTCCGTACCGAGATAGTGTACATGTAGAGTTTGGGATGTTTTGTGTTGGCTGGGTTTGTTTCTTTCTGAACTCTCAAACAATGAGGAGGGACCTCAATGTGGCCCAGCTGTCTCAACAACTTCCTGACAAACCCTGAACAAAAAAGGTCAGAGCGGAGACTTACAGTAGTCTGGTGAAACCCGTCTGTCTTAAAGAGATGACTGAGACTTAATGGCTGGATGGCACACACCAGATAGTGTTGCCCCACCACACCATGTGTGAAACATTCACTCTACAGTAGGAAGCTGGTGGTTAAGCAAAATACTGGGATTTTAATTTATTAACCACATTGTGAGCTGCTGGCAGAGCTGTTAGATCCTGCCAGCCCACCGTCGACTTCTTGTTTTCTTGTTTGGCTATGGAGACAGGGCCAGAAACACAGCCTAAATAGTAGAAGAAACACAGAATATCACACTTTCTTCTTCGTCACTGTGTGACGTTTGGAAACTATAAAGTCCCATAAAAACAGTTTTAGTGTCTAAATTCCATTTCCCCTTTTTTTTCGTTCTGCTTCCTCTCTTTTAAAAGAGGCCCAGAGCAGAAAGATTGTACAATGATTTCTATCTGCCAAAACTAAAATAAGCCACTGCTGAACCTTTAACCCAAATTTTAGCATCTCAACATGCAGTAGTACTTTGAGAAGTTTATTTTAAGATTATTACGATCACTTTCTCGTAACCATATCCCACGCTTTTGGCTGGACCGCAGAGGGTCAGCCCTACAAACACAGTTTCCTCATTGGTCGTTTCATTGGTTGTTTTCTCTTTCAAAATGAAAAGGCAGGAAAAGTCCTTTCTGGAAATGAGCCTGTCCAGTGGGACCCGTGCAGCTCATGAAACTTGGACCAAGCTGTCAAACTAGGCGATCAAGCTCTAAAATGAAACAAGATTCAGTAGTAGTCAGTAGTGAATTGTTTAGACAGAATATCAGAAAGTTTACGAGCAGGCCGCCATGTTGTTTCCTGTTTGAAACGGCGAGCAGAGAACCAGGGATCAATCGGGTGTATTCCACGAGAGGGTACGTCACCGCTTGAACGGCCAGTTAAGTGGAGCAGCGCATCCTCTAGTGTCGTCGATGTAGCGCTGGATTTAACTTTATAGACATGATCGCTATTTGTGTAACAATTTAACCACAAATTCACAGACTGACCATACGCAGTCCAGACACACAGTATACTCGGTTTTCACCGAGTCTTGTTTACTCCTGAGTGCAGGCTGACATCCTCTGGTGGGTCATTGTTAGTGGTAGAGGTCAAAGCTTAAAACCAGAGTAGGACCCCTTTTGATTCTCTTAAAGATACAGTGTGTAGGATTTGGCGGCATCAAGTGGTGTGGTTGCAGAGTGCAACCAACTGAGTACCCCTCCACTCACTCGACTTCGATAACGCGAGCTGCCGAGTGCAAAACCGTGGTAACGCCGTTCGCCTTGCTCAGACGCCATTCTTACCATAATAACACTACTTTAGGAGCAACGGAAGTCAGATGGCGGCGAACTACGGTGGCCTTCAGGTAATGTAAAAACGTCTCTACAGCAAGTGTTTGGTTTGTCTATTCTGGGCTACTGTAGAAACATGGCGTACTCCATGAAGAGGACCGGCTCCCTATGTAGATATGAAGGGCTCATTCTAAGCTAACGAAAACACAACGATTCTTAGTTTCAGGTGATTATACACTAATGAACACATAGTTATGAATATTATATTTCTGCTAATAGATCCCCTGAAATGTTACACACTGTTCCTTTAAAAGTGTCTTTTTAAAACACGTGATTTAACACAAATGATTTTTGTTAAAATTATATATTGTTTTTATTTAATTGCTTATCCAACTAATATTCATATATTATTATATTTATATTATTATTTCCTCGAGTCTATGTTTTTGATTTTATGAGAGGATGATCTCACCCAGCACCGTGAACTCTTAATACTCCATATCACAATGCAGCGTTTCTATATGGACACATAAAACATGAGGATCTGTCTAGTTTCTTCAGTCCTACAGCTTCCTTTCAGTTTTTAATCTGCCGGTCTGTTGATAGACGTTCCTACTGTGAATTTCATCTCACAGTACTGTTGATTAACATTCGCTCGTGTTCACAGTTTACAGGTTAACAAAGTTTACTGGGTTTACTGTGAATGTTGCAAGAACGTCACGAATGACCCAGAATATGCTGTCGAATGCAGTACAGGGTACAGCTCCCTGCTCCTCAGTGCTAAATGTCACAATGTGTGCTAAATAACATTTCCTTTATATAGCTGTGAAAAAATAGCTCATATGCGTATAGAGGAACTGTGCCTGCGTACTGTAGTTGTCACGCTTTCACACCTTCAAGCTGAACTTTCATGAGCTGATTTTCCAGTGAAGGAAGTGGTGACTTTTTGTTGCTGCTTGAATTTGTTGTACAGTCGTATGACTTATCTTCACAAACTGTTTTGATCTTGTTGATCTTTGTTGCATTTGGAGTTATGCAACAATTCCTTGCAAGTGTACAAGTCTTTATTAAGATCGTACTGTGTCACCTAAAACAGGATCATTGGAGAAAAAAAGAGGATATAACATTAAGGGTGGAGGACAATTTCTGCTTTGTCATTTACTAAATGAAGTAATGTCCATTATACCCTCTTTCCTCTTTCCATGTGATGGTTGGTGTGAAAAAAGCTTTTGGGCTTGTCCAAGTGTGAAAAAGCAAAAACACACCCAGAAGCTGACTGACACAGACATTTTCTCACCATATAGATTGCAGACAATTGAAGACTTTGATTTATAGATGGAACTCAGATTAAGAATAATCTTTAAAACAAATGATCAATTATGAAAACATGAAACCAGTGGTGCCACATAAAGTAAAGTACAAGTAAAAGCATTGCTTAATAGTCTTATCCTATAAATAACAACACCTCAAAAATCCCACCCCCACCCCTCTTTTAGTGTTAGAAAGTAAAAGTACAATTTGAAAACTTTCACAATTAATGAACAATCCAGTTGACAAAACAGATGATGAACGGCCAGATGTCTCGCTGATCTCTGGCTACGAACCTGCCGACATCTCATTTATCTTCTCTGTTCTCAGTTGTTCTTGTATGTTTCGCCATGATGAGTCTGATAGTGATGCAGATTATTATATTCTCTGAGCACTGAAAGGTGCTGTGAACACACAAGCACACTGGCAAAAGAATGTATTCACCTATGTATCGTGATTCATTTTCTTATGATTTTGAAATCGATCTTTTAATGCCAGAATCAATATATTTACTTCATTTGAGTCTATATGGAGGTAGAAGGAAGTTACCGCTTTTATTGTTATAGTCTGAGTAACTTGATGTGTTATCCGTCAACCAAAACAAACAGTAGCCGGCCGGAACGAGAAAGTAGAAAAGGGTCGGCGTGGATACGTCCTGAACCCTCACATTTTAAATCCACCATGTTAAACACTACACATACAGTAAAGTATGGAAACACTTTGGGTTTCACACATTGCAAAAAAAAAGCAGAGATAGACATCACAGATAAAGCTGCATGCCAACTCTGTCATGGACAGGAAACGTTATCGTATTGCGGTAACATGACGTCAAGCCGGCCATCACTCTCAAATCAGACATACGAAAACGTACAACATACGAAATAGGATCAATGGATTATATTCACCCGAAGTATAAAACATAACATCTCCCTTATAAATTAAAAAGAGAATACAACTAATATGTGAGGGAAATGTCTTTATTCTTTGATTTTTGGTTTGCTGGAAAAAAATAATAATAAATAATGCCTGACAATGACTGATATATTTGACTTCAGGACATCTCTGACTACATACATGCTGAAAATCAAACATTTTTACTGAATTAATTTAGACATTTTCCAAAGTAAAAGTCCCTAGAAGTGTATGATTCAGGTTCTGGCCCTCGGGCCGAATGTTTGACAGCCCTGCATTAAACCCTCAGGTTTAGTGGTTGAACAGTTTTACCCAATTATGAAAAGATTTTCAATCCATTTGGGAGCGATATGAAGCTCCGCTCCTGTGCTTTCTGAAGAAAATAAAAAGACTTGAAGGCTTTTAATCTTCTATGTTTTGGTAACAAGAAGCTGCGCAGAGTTAGTGCCAAAACAAAATGGTGTGTTGCTGCTCACTGTGAAGCTTTTGTCAAAGTGAAATAGCACAGTCCAGTGGAGAAAAGTGAGTATTACACCATCACCCAACGAGACCAATCCTGTAAATTAAACTGGAAACATCAGACGTCCAGTGGAGGCAATTATCTCAAGTGTTGTATTTTAATCTCTAGTGTGCATGTCCCTTCTGCACCACCTTGCTTTTTTAATTCTCACAATCTACAGCTGTAGATGCGATAGTGCATCTATTACATCAAGGGCAATCAGTTTGTTTACCTTAAAAAAGTATTAATTTTTAAAAAGTCTTCTTGGCGGTGCAGATTAGGGAAGGCGGTCTCTCAGTAGAGCCTGTAATAGGTGTAAGATAATATTCAGTGTTGAGAGTTTTTCTTATCAGGAGCAATGTGGAACAACAATTTACCTCCTGTTATTGGGTTGGAAATTAAGGCGGAGCCACAAACTCAGCAAATTCAGCAAGTTTAAGGAAAACTCTTAAAAATGCTGACTTTAGCATTTTGAACTCGATGCTGGTTTACATGTACAGTACCAGAGCCAGAGGGCTGCTCCGGGGCAAAATGATCAAACCATGTTTTATGTTAACAGAGAAATACTCGCATTGCAATACCCTCTCTAACCTCCCAGGTCCAAAACTGAATCTTTTAGACTCTATTAGTTTTAATCATATTGGATTGGATTATTGGATGGTATGAAATTCTCACACATGGATAACCTACATTTTCTCATCAGGAGCTGTTATGCACCATTTGTGCAATTGCAAACTGAAAAACATGCAGACTCCTTTGCAGTCTTACTACACTTAATATGAAGGTATCCAGATAATTACTCACGTTATCACATTAATCATCACGTTAATCAACTTAATTGCTTTATAATTGAAAATTCTCCTTGATTACAGACATTGTGAAGTCTGTATCACAGGTGCAGTCTTTGACAACAACAGTAGGCCTAACAATCACTGATCACTGGTAACCTTAATAAACGTCTGTGTCTTTACAGTCCAAACATTATTTAATAATTATTTCAGCTATTTCTCAATAACTGGTAATTTATTTAATACATTTCCAGGAAAAAAATACAAAGTTAATTGATATGCTTTATTTCCATGTCTGCTGATAAATAGATAATAATTAGCAAATAACTTATTTGAAATTTCTTAAAAAACTCCCCGAATCATGACATCAGCTACCAGGTTACATTTGTGTAGACAATAAGTCATACAATGGTGAGATTTGTGCCTGATCAGAAGTGTCTTCTATTCATTTTGGTTTTCCACCTCCAATGAAGAGCAGCACACAGCTGCTTCTCAAGCCTAAGGGCCCTATTTTAATCATTAAATGCTATTTTAGCATATGATTATTAAATAATGTTTATAATATAGTAATTTTCGATAAATTTTGAGGTAAATATTGGGGTAATTTTGCAGTAATTCCAAAGAAATTTCAAGTAGGTTACTTGCTAATTATCACCTAATTACCATGAAATTTGCGGACTTGTAAAATGAAGTGTCACCGTCATGTCCTTTGCAGAGTAAAAGCAAAAGTCACATGGAAAAAGTCGTGATAGACCATGTGAGAATGGGAACAAAAAGGTGCCAAATCAGCAGCTGCAGCAGGGAGGAAACTGCCGCCGCAGGAGGGCAGAGATCTGGAGAGGTGACACTTTGCACTCAGCTTTTACTCTGAAAGAAAGTTTGTGAACAGTAAAAATGCATAAAATTAAGAATGACGTCACTGTGGGTTAAACTGATGGCTATTAACAGGTTGGTTATGGGCCAACGATGGCTTTATTTTTTACTTAATTACGACTATGAGTCCTCAACAACCTACCATCATCTGATAAATAGATCTTTGGCCTTTTCAACAGTCTTTTTGACTTGAACTCCTGCATGTCAAGATCCTACATGAAAGAGTGCCATTTTACTGCTAATAGAGAGCTGTGCAGAGTGGCAGATGCCCTTTTAATTCCTCACAGAGAGACTGAACTGGACTCATGTAATTTGCTCCAAGGCTCCCGGCCACCCTCTCGGAAATGGATGTGGATGAATTTTGAATCATCTTCCGATGAAATCCGGTCTGAATAATCAGTTTGGTCGGACCCCGAATTAGAGACACGACGCAGATATTATCCTCTGTCGTTGTCAGGGCAGCCAACGAGAGGCTGTCTTTCGTCAGGTCTGCTGGATCATTTCCAGATGGAGAGTATGTAGCAGAATAAAGTACTGTACTGGGAGAATCTGTATTCACATTCACACCTACAGACCTCCTACAGAGTGACTGTGCCTGGATGCAAAATCCATACCTGCCTTTGTGAACTTCATCCACCAGGACTTTTGTATATCACAGGTCTCTGAGGTCACACTCTGTCCCTGAGGTGCTCAGGCCTCCAAGACAAAACTGTGCTATCCACATGGAATACTTCTCCTTGCCTCAGGCTCTACAGCCAAACACCTTCTACTACTGTACGCTTTGACCGCGAAGGGGACAGGCATGAATATCCATCCCTGGAAATTTGCCATGGTACCTACCTGGAGCAATATATCTTGATGCTATAGCAAAAACATTTTAGGTTTAATCATAGACTGTAAATAAGAAGTGGATGTAGTCACCCCAACATCACCCGTTTATTTGTGGACTGCCGTTTTGAAGCCTTGAGTTCGGCATCTTGATTTTTGGTCGTCACCGTGTTGTTTTTTTTGCAGCCAGAAGTGACACGAGAGGGTGGAGCTAAGTATAACGCTGAATAAGACATTTTCAGACTGAGAATTGGTTAAAGTGGAAAACTCCCAGACCGGACAACGCCGTGGTAGCGACCTGTCAATCACAAGGTAGCCACGCCCTAAAGCATCACCTGCTTTATGGTCTATTTGACTCTAAATGGGACCATAATTTACTAAATGAACATCATGCTGTATTGAAGAAGACTTGAAACTAGAGATTGAGATCATAAACTCATGTTTACAATGTTTACTGAGGTAATAAATCAAGTGAGAAGTAGGGTCATTTTCTCATAGACTTCTATACAATCAGACTTCTTTTTGCAACCAGAGGAGTCGCCCCCTGCTGGCTGGTAGAAAGAATGCAGGTTGAAGCATTGGGTTCACTTTTAAGAACCAGAGGTTGCCCTCTGTATTGGGTCAAAATAAGTGTCAGTCTTGTTGATTTTGTTGATGAATCGCAAAATTATTGACCAAATTCATTTAGTCTTAATAGTTTTACCGTTTTAATATTCTCAAATCGTTTATCACAACACAAAACAACAGTTTTAGATTAGCATTCTTCACCAGAAATGGTCCAAACAAATCCTCTATCTTTCCTCGCAGACTCTGTTGATGCATGCTATTTGTAAAAAGTCTATGAATATCGGTAAGTCTCAGTGTGCTTTGCAGATTTTAGGCACAGAGTACACTAGTCTGGACTAGTGCATTATGTTTAGATATATCAGTAATCATGTTAACGGCCACATTCTCAGACATTATTACACCCCCATTAAAGCCGTCACATCCTACTGCTGCAACCAAAGTTATGCGTCATGCATAGTTTATTGTATTGCATTATATTTGTGAAATATTTCATAAAGTATTGTTTACTAATGTCTGGGAGGCTATTAGCCAGATGAGCTTTTTTAATGGTTAATAATGAGGATATTTATGTTCATACTGAGCCAACTGTAAACACTGTGTGTTAGTAAAATAGTGTCTCTCAGTAGAGGGCGGCGCCTTTAAAGATATTACTGTTGGAGTTGCAAGATTCTGTACAAAGTCTGAAGTAAATTACCACAAAATTACATTAATGTGGTTATTATATTATTGTGGTCATATTATCGAGGATCGTTGTGAATAAGTACTGTATCTGAAGCCAGACTGAACCACTAACAGCTCAGCAGTTGCACACTACAGAGCGCTGATGTCTGTAGCTAATGTGGATTTAAGCATTCACTACTGTCAGCAACAAGCCTGAGATTGCCCATTTGTCTTAAAGTGAGCCCCTCCAGACCCATTCAACATCTCTAAGTTAATAATCGTAGACTGATGTACTTCATATTGCATGAAACACATTTGAACTTGATTACGCCTTCATTTGATTGTGAGCGTTTTGCAGTGTAAATGTAAATGTGTTTTGCGCTTTTTGAATAGCATGAATAAACAAAAAAAGCTGCAGGGCTGCACAGGGGATGAATGATCAAACTCTTACACATGATAACATTAGGATAATTGCATTGCAGTATCCTCAATAGTGTAGTGTAGCGTTCATACCATTAGTTGTGTTCATGCATGCATGTGTAGAAGGAGTTGCACCCATAGGTCTTCTAGGAGTCATGAGTGTAAAAGTGTTTGGATCCACTAGAGTGCTCAGGCAGAAAAATCTGCTTACTCTGTAAAACTTGAAGTACTTTGGAAATACTGTTGAGTAGGAAAAGTCAAAAATAGTGATGAAAGGTGGAATCATACAGAACTCAAGGCCAAAGACTTATGACAAACTTGAGAGTAGATGTGTTTTTTAATTACTGCAGAACAACAACTAGCTTTAAGGTTGTTTATGAACCTTTTTTTATTCAGTTTTTCTTTCCTGTTCTGACTCGGGGTGTAAATGGTAATGGACTTGCACTTATATAGCTCCTTTCTAGTCTTCTGAACACTCAAAGCGCTTTTACACTACATGCCAGCATTCACCCATTAACACACACATTCAAACACTGATGGCAGAGGCTGCAAGCTGCCAACCTGCCCATCAGGATCTCATCTAAATACTCATTCACACACCGATGGCTCAGCCTTCAGGAGCAATTTGGGGTTAAGTATCTTGCCAAAGGACACTTCCGACATGCGATCAAACTGCCAAACCGTCAGACCTTCCGATTGGTGGACGACTTGCTCTACGTCTGAGCCACAGCCGGGGACAGGGTTTGAGAAAATATCTCAAAACCCCGTTTCGATTATTAATTAACTTCTTAAAAATTTGACGACCCGCCGTCAGGCCCGTCTGCTATTCGATCTTTCGAGACTACTGGCATCATATGAAACTACAAACCTAAGGAATCCACTGGTACCAACCATGTCATACTAGCTTGTCGTGAAAAAACGCTCCAAAATTACGCTAAATTTTGGTGAGGAAAAACTGGCATGGCCATTTTCAAAGGGGTCCCTTGACCTCTGACCTCCAGATATGTGTATGAAAATGTGTTCTATGGGTACCCACGAGTCTCCCCTTTACAGAAATGCCCACTTTATGATAATCACATGCAGTTTGGGACATGTCATAGTCAAGTCAGCACACTGACACACTGACAGCTGTTGTTGCCTGTTGGGCTGCAGTTTGCCATGTTATGATTTGAGCATATTTTTTATGCTAAATGTAGTACCTGTGAGGGTTTCTGGACAACATTTGTCATTGTTTTGTGTTGTTAATTAATTTCCAATAACAAATAAATACAAACATTTGCATAAAGCAAGCATTTTTGCCCACTCCCATGTTGATAAGAGTATTAAATACTTGACAAGTCTAACTTTAAGGTACATTTTGAACAGATAAAAAATGTGTGATTCATTTGCGATTAATCATGATTAAATATTTTAATAGACTGACACCCCTACTTATTATCAAACTGTAGAGTAAAGGAATGACAATCAATGTGAAACTACTGTAGGTATATGAGTTGCACTCCCAAATCCCAGACCTCAGTTCGGAAGCCGTACGTGCATCTTGTTGGCGTAAGCATTTTAAAATTCCTTTGAGTTCACATCTGAGACGTGAAGATTTGTTGATGTTCTTATATGCTTTGTACGTTTGTCTCTATTGTTCCAACTGCTATTCAAGCATGACATGCATACCGTAAGCATTTGTCTGTGTAGGCTTAATAGAGAATAATTCATTTAGACATCAACGCTTGTCAGAGGAGTTGATTTAGGAACAACAATAGCACGCTCTAAGCATGGTGCAGTGCTGGGTTAGTCATGTGATGACAACTGACACGTTTGCCAACTCTAAAATAATTCAAAGACTGTCAATTCTGCAAGTCAAAGATCCAATTCAGTCTCTGAGCTGGGGGGAAAGTAATAGAGCGTCAGAGTTATATCAGTCCTGTGCATTCCAGTTTAGCTTCAATCAGTTTGCAGAGTTTGCAGAGAGCTCCTGCTTTAAGTGACAAACTGTAGATACAGCAAGAGTTGGTCAAGTGGCCACACACATATACATACATTACAGTATAGGGGAGGAGGGTGTGAGGCCTGTTGTGCTTGTGCTCAACCAGCAGGATGCACTGCAGCCCCATCACGCTCCAGCGTTAATGTCAGGAAAAACCATCAAGCTGAAAAGCACCATTTCAGCGAGCCTGAGATGAATATTTATGTGTGTGGGAAAATGAATACCATTTTTCACATAAATGAATATCTGCGCTCAAATTAGAGGTTGGAGGAATGGCGGAGATTATCTTGTTGCTTAATGCTTAATTGAAGTCAGCTTCTAATTAGCTTGGCTATTATCATCCAACTTAGCAACAATTCCTGATTTCTAAAACTTTCGGTGAGAATAGAATTTGGCCTCTGGAAATAAATTTACTGCATTATGACGAATTGTAATCTGTGTCCTCTTGTCACGGCGTCACCCACCGTGACCTCTTTTTAATTCTCATCCAGCTCGACGTTAATTTAGCTAAGAGCAAAAAATCTCTGAATTAATGCCCCTTCATTCCTTTTTCCTGCAGTGTCACCCTCATTACATGCCATGTAAGTGCTGGGTGTTTTACCTTTCACACGGCAAATGGAAGTGCTATATATCTGCAGCACATTTTCCTCACTTTCATTCTGAACACTGTGCCGGCTGGGACAAATGACATAGTGTTTTGCTGTACAGAATGGAGTTGTGCATTGAGCACTGGGGCTCTGAATGGACTCCCCGCGGTTTTCATAAGAGTATAATTCCTCTGCTTGTGTCTGCACTGCAGGCTGGTGGCAGCTCTGATTGTGGCCATACTGCGCGGCTGCCAGTGTGAATGAATTGTTCCAGAGTGATGTCCTGCACAAAGAGCTTACCTGGGAACAAAAGCGCGACAGATTTCGTGGCACCGCAAACCGCGCCAGGAATTCTGCCTCTGGACTCACAAACTCTGGCACACCTGCAAGCGTACTTGCCAACCTTGAGACCTCAAATATAGGGAGGATTTCAAAACCAAAGTAGGGGGTCTGCGGGTCCTCCCCAGGCAAATTAGAGTTTCAAAGACTTTGTTCCCTGCATTCTGGTGACCTTTAAAGAATGAAAATAACAAAATAATAAATACACTACAACAGCATTTTTTAATGTTAATTATGCCTACTTTAATTTCACTTTTAATTCGCAGGAAAGAAAACTGAATAATTCTCCCCTCTGGCGTGAATTTGTGTAAATCTCTGGCATACACTAATAGAGGTGGGGGAAAAAAAATCAATTCATCAATTCATTTTTTACGATTTTTAAATAGATTTTTTAATGCCAGAATTTAAATATTTGAGTTTATGCAGAGGTAGAAGGAAATTACTGCTTTTATTGTTGTAATCTGAGTATATACTGACATCTATGTAAAATACATTAAAACGGCCCCAATGGAACCGACCATGGATGTATAAAGAGAACGGAATTGACGGGAGAGCTAGCTTGACTAGACTTGGCAAAGTTAGCGGATGTATATACAATACGTGTGACTACGTCCAGGTTTTCAAAATAATGTGTTAACTGTCTATACAAAATACATATATGGAAATAATATTGATTGGATTATATTCACCAGAAGTATAAAACATTACATGTCTCTTATTAATTAATAAGAAAATCCCACTAATTTGTGAGGGAAATGTCTTTATGCTTTATATTTCTTGGGTTGCTGGAAAAAAATAGTAAATAATGCCTGACAATGATCCTGATATATTTGACTTCAGGACATCTCTGACTACATACATGCTGAAAATCAAACATTTTCACTCTATCAATTTAGATATTTTCCAAAGTAAAAGTCCCTAGAAGTGTACGATTCAACTTTTTCCACTTTTTTAGTGTTAAAAAAAAGTGAACAAAAATCACAATACATCACAATATCAAATCGCAATACATATTGAATCGACATCGAAGTATCGTGATAGTATCAAATCGGGAGATAGGTGTATCGTCCCAGCCCTATAAACTAATATTCATCAGTTTTTATTGCTTTTCCCTCTCCTTCTCTCACTCGCTGACGGCCCTTTCAGACACAACGTGACAATGGCACAACTGCGCTCTGAAACACGTTACTTCCAATGGCTCTTGCCACACCACGACGGCTTCGCTGTGATGGTCAACGAGCGCAGCTCAAACCGCGCCGCGGTGTCGCGAGCAGCTCTCCTCCGCCGGGAAAAGACAGTTGGTGTAGCTCTATTGCCGTCCGGGTGGAACCAGTAGAGCTTCTACACGCTGTACAGCGCCAGAGACAGGTTGAGATGATGAAAAGGAAAAAAAGGTGTGAAAAATTGCCATAAATCGGGAGAAATGCGGGAGAATTGTGTCACCGGGAGGAAGCCGGGAGCGGGCAATGACAAAAGGGAGTCTTCCGGGAAAACCGGGAGGGTTGGCGAGTATGCCTGCAAGGTGTTTTTGACCACATGCAGCAGAAGAGGCGCTGGCGTTGATTGATAATTTCTGACCTGTGGGCGATCAACACTCTCACCCTCTAAATACAGTATACTCTATAAACACCTGTCAGCCAGCAGCTCCCATTCTGCCACCTCCTTCTCCTCCACTCTCTTTTTTTTCCACCTCCCTTTGAATTATTGAGCTCTTTCTAGGGACCAGTTCCTCTCATCAGATGTGTAGGCCATCAAGCTTGCTTCACCGCTCCTTCACCCGTGGCTGTAGCCGCCCCCATGTTGCCTCATGACATTGAGGAAATCACTCACATGTCCCTCACTTACTTCTCACTCACTTGCTCCCTCTCAATCTTTTTCCCAAGCTCCCAACCCCCCCTTCTTTTAAATCTCTCCCTTTTGCCCTCACAATTTCTATCCCTCTTTTTTTTTCTGCAATGTTCCTCCCTCCTTCTCTGGCTCTGTTTTTCTGTAATGACACGGCCCACTGCTGGGTGTCACTGGGTTGATGGAGGGAAAAAATGGAGGCAAGGGAGGGGCTTGACAGGAGTGTATGTGTGGACATGGCGGCATGAACGACAGACATTATGCCTGCGGGTGCGTCTTGTGTAAAATGCTTCATCCTGGTGAAAACACACTTGGCAGTTAGTGCGCCACCGCTCGCAATAAAGCCATACAGCCTGGTGCTTGTGACTCCTCTAATGGTGTTCCATTACAGCCTCCCAAAGGACCTCTTTCTGTACGTACACACACACTGTCTGTCAGCTTCTTATGCAATCTTGTGCCACCTGAAGGGCAATGTCTGACACTATATGGAAAAACTGTATATCATGCTGATTAAACTGTTTGTAATACTGCATCTAATGTTTACCTGGAAGAAGAGCGCTCTTTGTGGAAAAGAAAGAGACGCCTTTATTCTCGTAGGCTCATTTTGCGCCATAGAAAGAAGCACTGAAGCGAACCTTAAGGATCCCTTTTAAAAGCTACGGCAGCATCGCAATGTGATCTAAAACCTAATCAGGGACACATTTGGGCTTTGTGCAATTGCAACATTATGAGAGTCGATGAGACCTTCGCTGTTTAATACAATGATTTTCACGTGTCATCTCTCTTTATCGCTCAGGTCAGTCAATAGAATTGATTCAATCAGCAGCACGGCACAAAACACAAAAAGAAATCGCACATTCAGTGGCGACACACAACTCACACTGACAGCGGTGAACATCTCAACCCCACAATGCACCAACACACACAATTACTAAACAGGGATTTGGAGGATTGGGGGGGGGGTTTGGGGGTATTTTATGTGCGTAGGATTTGGACGGTGATTTTGGGTGTGAATTCTGTTTGAGGAAAAGACAGATGTGTGCTCAGCCACCAAGACAGTAAATTCAGCGGGAAGTGCTTTTGGAAAGCCCCCCACAGCTATTCAAACAGATTAACGGCAACAAACAGCCAAACAAAGCGCAATAAAACACTGACAGTGGATGGTCGGCGACTGACCGATGGCAATGATTGATTTATGTTTTATGGGACGCATGCAGGGGGACGTTAGGAGGTAAAGACTTGTGTGTGTTTCTGTGTGTAGGATTAGGGTTGAGAGAGGTTTCTGGCATGAGTGGGTGGTAAAAATGCCCCAACTCCTGTGATACGTGATGATCTGAGGAGGAAGTGGGAAGTGGCTGATCCAGTCCATGTTATTAGTCGAGCTCTGTTAGACCATGTAATAGCCTCGCAGCGCAACAGGGAGTCGCTGTTCCAAGAGCCGACTCTGCCCAGTATGACATCCTGATATGGAAGATATTCGTACAGCAAAACTCGCTGGATGGCTGTGTACAGGTGTGTGTGTCAGTGTGTGTGTGTGTATGTGTGTATGTGTGTGTGGCTACTAGCTCCTCAGAGTGTTTGCATAAGTGCTGATTCGGCTCTTCCAAACCCTTCAACTCTGCATTTTTTCACAGACTTTCCCCCCCTCTCTGCCGTGCCCTCATCTCCTCTCCTCTCCTCATCGCCACACAGCTTGCCTCCTCGCCCTTTGCCTCAATTCGTCACACATACCTTTTCATTACCCCTTCAGCCCCTTTTCCAACCCTGCCAAAAAAACAGAAAAAAGAAATCCCCCTCCACCTCCGCCAACTCCTCCAAACTCCTCACAGAGAGAGTTGCAAACAACACAAGGTGGCGGGCAACAAGCAATATTCTACTCTGGAAAAAAGACGAGAGCTTGACATTTGTGAGACAGCTATGAAGCTCGGTGACGGCGAAGGCAAGGAGTGTACGTGGTGTGGACGGAGTAGAGTGTGAGAGTGGAAGCAGGCGATAAGGGAGACGGGGACGTCATCTAACAGCCAAATGTAAGGCAATTGCACAAGATGAGGAAAAAAAGCACGTTAAGACGTAGGGCTGGGACGATACACCTATCTCCCGATTCAATACTATCATGATACTTGGGTGCCGATTCGATATGTATTGCGATTCGATATTACGATTTATTGCCATTTTTGTTAACTTTTTTAACACTAGACTAGGGAAAAAGTTGAATCATGCACTTCTAGAAAGTTTTACTTTGGAAAATCTCTAAATTAATACAATAAAAATGTTTGATTTTCAGTATGTATGTAGTCAGAGATGTCCTGAAGTCAAATATATCAGTCATTGTCAGGCAATATTTAATATTATAAACATTTCCCTCACAAATTAGTGGTATTTTCTTTTTAATTTATAAGGGACATGGAATGATTTATACTTCTGATGAATATAATCCAATCAATCTTATTTCCTTATATGTATTTTATATATACAGTTCCCTTTGTTAACACCTTATTTTGAAAACCGGACGTAGTCACGCGTGTCTATTTCTGCTAACTTCACCAAGTCCGACTCTAGCTCTCCCGTCAGCTCCGTTCTCTTTATCCATCCATGGTCAGCTCCATCGGGGCTGTTTGAATGCATTTAACATAGATGTCAGTATATGGGTGCTCTACAGTTGTAGCGTCGGACGATTTGACCACGGAGATGAGAGTGACAGCTGGCTTGACCGCACGTTAACACTACGATAATGTTTCCTGTCCATGACAGAGTTAGCATGCAGCTCTAGCCATGATGTTATTCCCCATCTTCATACAGACCTAATAACAGTGCTGCTACCATTTTTGGCAGGTATTTTATTCCTAATTTAGGCATCCTAATTTGAGAAATCTGTACATTTGGATGGTTCTGTAATAGCTAAATTCATATCCTTAGATAAGAATCCTAAATGCAGTTAGGAAACATGTTTCTGGAAGACCAAAAATCGTCAATGTCATCCTAAACTGAGTCGAGATAGGATTTCAGACTCAGGAATTTTCCGTAATGAGGCCGCAGGTCTACATGATGAAGTGTAACTTGAGGAGAAAATGGTTCCGTATTATGTGAGAAAAGGCAGATTGTGTTTATGAGTCACTCCAGGTCTGGTGCCGAGCTCAGGAGAATGTTGATCTTATTTCTCTGGAGGGCGCCTCACCTGTTTCCTGTACTCCAGATAACAAGAGGTTGCCAAGTAGCAGAGAGGCATTATCGTTTTTAAAGATTACACAGGAAACATATCTACCTGCGCATCTTAAAAAGGAAGCCGTGTGCAGTTTAACCACAGACACTTTAAACTGGCTATTTTTTTCAGTCGCTTTACGAGAGAGAAAATGTTGGAACGGGTCTCTTGTATGTACACAAAGAAGCTTAGATACACATCGGAGCATAAACACACACAGTCCACACTCCACAGTGTGTGCATGCTCATGCGACCATACAGCATATTTAGCTAAGTAATAAAGCAGCATTGTTTAAAGAGAGAAAATACAGCAAATGAATCAATATACAGCCCCCATGCCAGGGCATTTTATGTGGCATCTGTTTTCCATTCCTTTGCTCGGCACAAAGAGCTGGCCGGCTGCCGCGGCACACTGTGGCCAATCTCTCTCCGCCAGGGCGGAGGTATGCAATCTGCATCGGGCTTCATCTCATTTGAGCTCACACACCAGCCTGGCTCAACGTGCCTTTGTCTTTTCCCAGGAGTTTGGATGTATATCTATGAGAACGGGTGCAGAACAAAGAGAAAAAAGCAACTATTGAGCTTTACGGGAGAGCTGTAATGCACTTGTGAGCTGGTGCAGTGTGGTATCATTTCCCCCTGTCCTCTTTTGCCAACATTACACTTCCTCTGTTGTTCTGATCCACAGCCCTTCTTCTTCTCTCCTGTTTAGTTGCCTGCATCTCTTTTCCAGAGATTATTCGCCTCCCATCTCTCTTGTTTCTCTTTTTCTTTCCCTTATTCTATTGTCGTACCACTGGGATCTCATTAAGCCACTAACTTCAAATAAATAAAACAAACCGCAGAGACAAAATGAGAGATCTATATATTATTAAAAAAAAAAACTGGGTTGTAATGACTTTTCCTTTTCCCTGTTCTGACACCTTTCTCCCCTCTCCTCCCCGTCTTTGTCTCACTGGCTGCCTCTGTCAATTCAATTAATTTCAAACAGGCTTTATTGGCATGACTGAGGCATTTTTGATGGTGCCAAAGCTTTACGAAAAAAAGAGAAAAAAAAAAACCATGCTGCATTATATCTGCCTCTCCATGTCTTCCTCGCTTCGCAGCCTTCCCCGCTCTCTCCCTGCCAGCGTGCAATCACTGCAGCCAGCAGAAAGCGCAAACTATCTCCTTCCTTCTTGCCCATCTTCCTCGGCCCCCCTCCCCTGTTTGGGTATTTTTTCCTTTATTGTCCATCTGTAAGAGCCCTCAAACAGAGATTTTTCGATTTGTCTTTCCCATTAGAGATGAAAAGACGGCAGTATGGATGGTTTGGAAGCTACATCTTTGCTTGTTTTTCCTCTCTTACCCCTTGTTTCCCACACCGGCCTCCCTCCTCTTCTGTCTCTGTTTGTCCAGTGTGTGTGTGTGCACAGTAGCAGGTCTGGGTATTTCACCATCCCCAGCTCATCACTTGTGGCTGGATTCTTTGTCCTGGGGCGATGAGAGAGCTGAAGCTGATCCAGGAGTTCCTCTCAAACACATAACAGGGAGGCTTGACCCGCTGTCGAAAAGGGGTCGGCTTCGTTACATTCAGATGAACTGGGGAATGGACTGTGCCGGGGCAGAGGTGTGTGTGTCACGGAGACGAGATGAGCGTCCTGGGAAAATATCTTATTATTTTAATCGATCAGCCTCGAAGGGTGAGTACCACCAAAGATCTGGAGTACCTGGTGCTCCAAGGACTTCCACTGAGATCAAGAAGCTGCCGATGTCGATTGAGGAAAGGGAGGGGTGGGGGGAGAGAGAGAGAGAGAGGAAGCAGAGCGATGGGGGGAAAGCCAAAGAGAATAAATAGAAGGATAAAAGAAATCTTGATTTTGTCTGAGAGAGTATTGATTTTTTCCTCTGGGTTGGCCATGTGCGCACAGCCTGTTATTAGTTTAGAAACAAAAAAAAGTGGAGAGAGTTGGCGGGTGTGTGTATGAGTGCCATGTGTTTTTTGTTCAGTTTATGGTGTGTGTGTGTGTGAGGTGTGTGTGCGTGTGTGTGTGTACAGAGGCCTGGCTAGTGGACTGGTGTATGGGCCCGCGTGGTTTGGAGCCCCCTGGCTGGTTGGAGATGTTGGGATTAGGGGGAGATTAGAGCAGTGATTACACAATGTCTTCGCTCTAATGATCCCAACTGTTTGTTCATCTTATCAGCCGCGCCGCACTGGATTCCACGACTGCCGCTGATACGAGATAACGCATTATTCCCATACACCCCGCAACGCCAGTCAGAAAGAGGAGTGACCCGGGCGGAGCGGGCAAACAAACCCCCGGGGAGAGGGTGGGGCGGGGGGGACAAGAGAAAGAGATGGACATGTACTGTAGTAAATTCATAGACGGAGAGGGCGACTCACGGGTCTGACCTCTCGAGTCCACAGAAGCATTAGCCAGAGTGCTCATTGTTCACTGAGACAATACACTGACCCCCCGGAGAGCCCTCGGTCTGCAGTGCAATGTACCCACAGAGCTGCAGCATATTACAGCAGAGGGTGGAAGCAGCGATAAGGTGTCCAATGTACTCTGCTGCACTATGTGATGTGAGTGTACATTTTCTGGCTGTTGGGGAGAAGTATGAGGTTATTAGTGTGTGTGCGTGTGTGTGTGTGTGCGTATTTCTCTGTAAAAGGAAAAGGTTGTAGTTGGTTTCAGTCGGCGCGCTGGCCTATGAAATAAAGGAGTTTCTAATAAAGTAAGGATGCGCAGATTTGTGTGCTTAAGTGCCTAAATATGACTCTGTGCGTGAGAGAATACAGTATATATGTGTGTATCAGCATGTGCACTTCTCTCCATGCCTGCATGCCACTCTGATCTCCCCATTACAAGGTCGATTAAGCCACTAATCCCCAAAATACACGCGTCCAACAGCACGACACTGGAAAAAAAAAAAAATTCTCACCCAAGGAAAAAAAAAAAAAAATCTTCCCTTCCCTGTTGCTCGGAGCTTAAGCCACACACCAGTGCAGCGTGCTGCAGAGCATGAGCACGGAAATGTGTTTTACCTCCATAACCACACAGGCAGGGGATTAACAGGCACCCTAAACCCTGGAAAAGCAGCTACTTTTACACTTCTATGGCCTCAGAAGAAAAAAAATTAACACACAGCCACGGTGACACAGCAGGACTTTGAACGCTGTACATTAGGGGATCATTCATGTACATTTTCGGGCTAGCTTTGGTACGCGTGACTGTCACACGTTGAGGAAACGGATGAAAAAGATTCAAAAACGCTGAACACAAGTTAATGGAATGAAGATAAAAATCTCCTTACAGCCTTTTTTTTTTTCTCTAGCACACGTACCTGATGCTTTTCATATAATCTCTTCTTCGAAACTGCATACTGAAAACCAGTAATTACCGCGGCTCTTTACTTATGTATCCCTGTTGTCCTGCCGTGCTCACTGGAGGAGATGTGGAGGAATCTGCATACCCTTTAATTAGAGCGCTGACGTTCAGAGCGGAGGCTCCGACAGGGAGATGGACCAGAGCGGAGGACCAGGGGCCCTCGGAGGAGTCCTGATTCCACCATCTACTGCCTAATTTGGCCTGATTCATCTGGAGCTTTAGCTCTTATCCTGCTCCATTCTTCCTCGTCCTTCCCTGTCAGTAGGGTTGGTTTACATGGTGCAGCTTGAATGCTACAGATGCGTTGGATCAGGTTGTTCTCATACACCGTTGGTAGCTATAAAACTCCAGCGTTTTTTTGACCGCTGTCGCCATTTTGGACTGAAAATGCCAATTTTATTTATAATATTTTATTGTTCAACACAGGAACGAACAATTGACTTTCACTCCTTGGCAATATACGTTCTTGCTAAACCAACAAAAAGTAACGTCCCATAGATCGTATCCCGTGAAGTCAATACGTATGTAATCCACATAATCGTAAACCAGGAAGTATAAAGAGTGACAAACGCAGCGTAGGAGGAGGACGCCGTGGATGGGAGGGTCCAAAAACACCAGACTTTCGCCCAGGGGACCAAAGTTAACCACGATCTTTAACTAAACCTAACCAAGTTGTTTTGTTGCCTAAACCTGACTAAGTTGTTTCCTGTGAAGACGGAAGTTTATTTTGAAAAGACTGTATGCATTTAATGAGTGTAAATTGACACGTGTTGCTGGACATTTGTAGGAGAACACACGAAAAATGCGGAATAACTCTTCACAGGATATCACAGGAACCGTTGTACGAGGATACGTTAGCTGGATTTATTTAGAAGAATAGTATCTCGTTATCAGTTAGTATCTACTCTATCATTTTGGTTGCTCAGGATAGTTCCGTAACGAAGAACAAACCAATACAGCACCTTTTTAATTGTTAATGATGATTACTTTTATATCAAATTGTTCCTGTCAGGTGTATTCAACAGTTCCTCTTTATCCCACACTATATTGCTGCACATGCTGAAGTACAGAATAAATGATCTGCACGCTCTGAACCTGACGAATGTTTTATTTATCACCATGGATGTTTTTCAACAAGAGGCCGTCTCAGTGTGTTAAATGTTAGCGTTCTGTTTTCGTAACGAATGCCAGCTTGCTAACCTGAATGACCTCAAATGTTTGTATAACAAACAGTAGCTGGTCTTGCTCAGCGAGGAGCTACTGTAAATACAAACATTAACACAGAAAATTATCATCAGAATGAATCATTTTGGTACAACCAATCATAGATCCTCTATGGTAAATAGCCTGCAATCTCAGAATTTGGCTTGCAGTGCTCGAGTTTTTCTTGCACTATAGGTGAAATATTACATTAAGAGGACAAAGGATGGAAGATTTTAGAAGGCATTGCATAAAATCATGTTTGTGATAGCTTTTTCTACCTCTGTACAGTCAAGATTAAGGCTGCAACTAACGATTATTTTCATTGTCGATTAATCTGTTGATTATTTTCTTGATTAATCGATTTGTTGTTTGGTCTATTGAATGTCAGAAAATGGTGAAAATGTGTATTAGTGTTTCCCAAAGCGCAACATGATTCCCTCAAATGTCTTGTTTTGTCCACAACTCAAAGATATTCAGTTCACTGTCATAGAGGAGTAAAGAAACCAGAAAATTTCACATTTAAGAAGCTGAAATCAGAGAATTATTACTTTTTTTTTCTTAAAAAAATTCTCAAACTGATTAATTGACTATCAAAATAGTTGGTGATTAATTTAAAAGTTGACAACTAATTGATTAATGGTTACAGCTCTTTAGTCTAGAGTTCTTCCAAGGTTTCGCACTGGTTGCAGCAGAGTTCTAACAACAATGGAGGATGTTTATTCCAAAAAGCAGAACAGATTGGTTGAAACTAGCTTGTTATATGCTAACACGTTTTGTGTGTATCCACAGTCGGCTGAACCTTATGCCTCCATGCTGCTGAGCTCCATTGTTGTCCAAAGACTACTAAATTATATGAAATAAACATGTCATTGTACTGTATGCAGACTGTATATAAGAAGCGGACGTAGTCACCGTGATGTCACCCATTGGTTTGTGGACTATGGTTTTGAAGCCTCGAGTTCGGCATTTCGGCCGTCGCCATCTTGGTTTTCTGCAAACCAGAAGTGACACAAGAGGGTGGAGCTAAGTACAACCTGAATAAGACATTTTTAGGCGACCAAAATCTTACAATTGTAAAGTTGTAAGACAAAAACACTGACTACTCCCATACCGGACAACGGCGTGGTAGTGACCTGTCAATCACAAGGTAGCCCCGCCCTAAAGCATCCCCTGCTTTATGGTCTATTTGACTCTAAATGGGACCATAATTTACTAAATGAATATCATGCTGTATTGAAGAAGACTTGAAACTAGCGATTGAGACCATAAACTCATGTTTACAATGTTTACTGAGGCAATAAATCAAGTGAGAAGAAGGGTCATTTTCTCATAGACTTCTATACAATCAGACTTCTTCTTGCAACCAGAGGAGTCGCCCCCTGCTGGCTGTTAGAAAGAATGCAGGTTTAAGGCACTTCATCATTGGCTTCACTTCCCAGACCTGGAGGCTTCCCACTGGGTGTATGACATGTTCCTGCATTGTGATCTACATGATCAGAGTAGTTTACTAGGTCTTGTGCTGCATGGGCAGATGTTGCTGTGCATGCTTGGACCTCCATCTCCATGTCCACCACCTTCTTGTACAGTCCCTGTGTGCAGTAGTGGCTCAGTATATTGTCGGTTATGGTGTCTGCTGTGATACTCAGGTCCTATCAATCGCAGCCGGTGGTCTATCAGCTTGCCTGCGGGATATAGATCTGCTCTGTTCTCCGAGGATCCAGTTAACATGGCTGACCTCTCTCTCTGCAGGTTGTGTGCTCTTAGAGGTTTCTGTCTCTGGCTGACGTTTACCAGGAGCCGCCCAGGAGAGCCTCTGTCATGACCTCGGCCTAATTGAATTGTAATGAATCAGAATTCTTGCTTCGGGCCTCTAATATGTGCACATCTGTATGCTGAGATTCTCACACTTGATGTTTATCTTGTAATCATATATATTGTTGGTAATCATGATGGCAAAACACGGATTTGCCTGTTTTGTGATGAATTAAGACAAAGCATATGGATGGTAATAAAACTAATTAGCATCTGGCTTACTGAGGTAATTAGTATGAAGCAATGCAAGCGCAGACAGTTCATTTGTCCTGCTTACTTATGGCCTATGAATGCATAATTAGCCATGTTAAGGGCACAGGTGATGTATTGTAGCTGTGCGGGCCAATCATTAATAATGGATACGCGTCACCTCCTTTAAAATTCTCACGGACTGCAAAGTGAGAAAATCCACCAGAGGTTTAGACGCATTAAAATGCATGTAAATTATCCGACTCATCTCACAAAAATAGACATCAGTATCATTCCTTCTCGTCGTAATCCTCCTTATGTAACGATACAAATCTGGCGTGACTTTGCTCCTTTTTAAATAAAGGGGCTCCCCGACTCAAAGGGGCTAATGTTAACAGTATTAATTATGGTAATAATATGTTTAAAGCGTTAGATGTATCCCCATCAGTGCTTGATTTAAGCTAAATACCTGGTTTATCCTTGATTATCTTCTAATGAGAAAATAATTAGTGTTTTTCAAAAAACACAAGAGCACAGGGTCCCTCAATTATAATCTCCCAGATGGTCGTGACAACCTCAAAAAATATCCTCATGACAATGCATCTACGCCAGCGAACCCAAAAAAAGAGACACACTGCACAACACTACACACTGTTGCAAAAAAATAAACAAAAAAGAAGGCTCCAAGGAGAAGCATTGTAATGGTTCCCGCTGTGACAGATGAGTACATTGTTCCTATTCAGATAGAATTTATTCAAACACTTTACTGCATTTTTTTTCCCTCTCTGTGCTGTCTCAGGAAATCCCCAGAGTCCAGGTGTCGCCTGCGGGTGAATGAGTATGTGTATGACTTTGTGTTTGTTGAGTATTATTTTTTTTTTGGTCCTGTAATTATATAGTGCACTTTGCAGAGCGGTGGTGCTGCTGCTCCAGGTGACCAATCAATGAGTAATGAGAGACCTGGAAGAGATTGACTGCAACCTGCGTCCCCCTTCGTCTCATTCAGGTCTTAATCACAGCGGTCCCGCAGGATCCCATGATGCATGCCTGGAAATGTTTGGGCCTGTTTGGCTCAACAGAGCTATGCACTTTTCAGAGCCAGTGGACAACCGCCTGGGTCTGGGAAGTGAAGCCAATATGGAAGTACCTTAAACTTGCATTTTTTCTAATAGCCAGCAGGGGGCGACTCCTCTGGTTACAAAATGCCTACTTCTCACTTGATTTATTACCTCAGTAAACATTGTAAACATGAGTTTATGGTCTCAATCGCTAGTTTCAAGTCTTCTTCAATACAGCATGATGTTCATTTAGTAAATCATGGTCCCATTTAGAGTCAAATAGACCATAAAGCAGGGGATGCTTTAGGGCGTGGCTACCTTGTGATTGACAGGTCGCTACCATGGCGTTGACCAGTCTGGGAGTTGTTCTCCTCCTCACAGTGCGTTTTCAGTTCGGGAAAGTTAATTATAACCTTTTTGGTTGCCTAAAAATGTCTTATTCAGCATTCGGTTGCACCTAGCTCCAGCCTCTCCTGTCACTTCTGGTTGCAAAAAACCAAGATGGCGACGGCCAAAATGCCGAACTCAAGGCTTCATAACGGCAGTCCACAAACCGGTCGGTGATGTCACGGTGACTAAAGCCACTTCTTATAGTATATACAGTCTATGCCAAGACCTCATCCTTCTTTCCACTCCTTGCTTGTCCCATCCCGCCTCCCCTCCTCCTCCTCCTCTGCCGCCTGATGGACGTCGAAGGATGGAATTGAAGCCAAGAGCCAGACTGTACTACACCTGAGAGGGCAAAGTGGTTTTATAAATGGAGAAGTGAAGCGGCTCATGAATAGTGTTTTAACCCGCGGACAAAGTCTGCAGGTTAAAATGTCCACTTTCAATTGGTCGGGGTCAAAATGAGACTGGTGAGGAGAGATTCAATGAAATCCTTAATGAAAACCATTGGTATCTACAGGCAACCTAATTAAGTCAGGGCCGCTGCTTAATTGCATTTTCAAAAGCCTTTTCATTTGATTGGTATATTTTTGTCCTCTTGAAGCTGCATGGGGCCGGACTGTAAATGCTGTTCTGTCCTCTGTCATTTCTTATGTATGTTTAATATTCATCACCGGCTCTCCCCTGCTTTTAATCATTCTGGTCGTTGTGAATGTTTGGCCTTGGCACACCCACACGTAGCAAACCTCAACGGTCCAGTCGAGCCATTGTGGGATTTCCATTCGACTATTTAATAACCTCAATGTAGATTTGAAACGGCGTGATAAAGTATGTCACTGTCACTGCTGTCAGCGCTGAAGTCCCCGGGTTTTGCTACTGATTCATTTGAAAGGACGAGGAGAGCATGTGGGAGGAAGTGTGTTGTTGTTAGGCTCCATTATTCAATGTAAAATGTTAGGGTCAGTTCATTTCATAATGATAATGTGGAGCACATCTACTGCAAATGTTACCACAGTAACAGCACATATCTACTGAGTGGTGAGAAATAAAGAGGGTGAGATAAGGAGAAAGGGTAGGGAAAGACGTTGTAAAAGTTGCTTTAAGTGCATGGGAAAAATTAAAATGCATGAAATATTCAACAGTTGAGGACCGCAGGCAGTTTTTAACACACAGAATTAGACACCTGCACCCTGAAAAGAGAGCGAAAAAGAAGAGAGAGAGGGAGAGATGATTGAAAGGCAGAGGGGGAAGGCATGAATAGAGTGTGCTGCAGTGAGCCAGTCCCTCAGGAGCACATTAAGTGAACAGTTCTTTAGTGTGTAGGTGTGTAATGTCCCTTTGTAAAACCTGCCCTTGCTTCTATAGCAACACGCCTCTGTGGCTCGATGCACCAACGTGTAAACTCAGCTCTGCGTGCTTCGCGATGGCCACCATCCTCAAGTGTTCCCACACTCCTTCACTTAACAGAAATATAAAAACACTCCACTCCATTGTGCTCGAACCACTGTTGCCGCATTGTTGTCATTTCATTCTGACACTGAGGATGCTAGAGCTAATTGGCAAGTTATGTTTTTTCAGCCGATTAGACTACTGTCAGGCTATTAAATAGGCGTTATCAGTCGCTATAAGCCTCATAGATGTGGGTGAATAGGGGCCTACTACTCCCACTAGTAGGTTTTATCATCTATTCACATGGTAGATCACCGAAAGAAGATATAAAAGAACACGGCAGCGACCTGTAGTAACCATAGTAATTACGACAGGATGGATGGGACACAAAACACAAGGTTTTGACCGAGGAGACCAGAGTTTGCATCCTGTGTGAAACCAACAATGTATAGTTGTCTTTATGTTCCTAGTTATTTTAACCCAAAACACAATATTTTTCCCTAAACCTAGTGTTCTTTTTCCTAATCCTAAAGAAGTTGCAGTTGTATTGCCTAAATCTAACTATTTTGTTTTGCCTAAACCTAAAGAAGTTGTAGTTTTGTTGTCTAATCCTGAAGAAGTTACAATTTTATTGCCTAAACCTGTTTTTTTTGGCTAAACCTAAAGAAGTTGTAGTTTTATTGCCTAAACCTAAATAAGCTGTAGTTGTTTTTTGCCTAAACCTAAAGAAGTTGGAGTTTTGTTGCCTAAACCTAACTTTTTGTTGTCTAAACCTAAAGAAGTTGTAGTTTTTTTTGCCTAAACCTAAAGGAGTTGTAGTTTTTTTTTGCCTAAACCTAAAGAAGTTGTAGTTTTATTACATAGACCTAAAGAAGTTGTAGTTTTGTTGTCTAATCCTAAAGAAGTTATAATTTTATTGCCTAAACCTGTTTTTTTGCCTAAACCTAAAGAAGTTGTAGTTTTATTGCCTAAACCTGATGAAGTTGTAATTTTGTTGCCTAAACCTAACTGTTTTTTGTTTTTTTGCCTAAACCTAAAGAAGCCTGTTTGTTTGTCAATGTGATGTCTCATTCAGTTTTACAACATGTTATAACGTGTTGCTCTTAAGTTTCACTTTCACTTTTACAACATAGTAGGCCTCTAATGACCCAAATCTATGGTGCTTACAGTGACTAATAACGCCTATTTAATGGCCTGATAACAGTCACATCAGGTGTTTTTCTTGCTCAAACTCACTCACACCTGTGCAGTAAAAAAGAAACCCTTCCAGAAGAGACAGAAAAACTCTGCAGTATTATGATAAATGTTTTCCCTTCAGGCAGCAGTAGGCTGATTTAAAGGTCTGTTAAGTAATCTATGACCTCTATCGACCTCTATTGGCAAGCAGCAGGAATTGCAACAACATTAATAGAACTCATCTCCTCCTACGCAGCCAACGCCCCCCGCCGCCCCCGCCCGCCCCATCTCAACTGCTCCCGCTCCCTGATCCGAGGTGGTCTGTAACCGAAACAAACGGTGAAGTCATATATTCACAAGTGAGACGAATAAGGTGGCTAATTAGACCGGAGATCCAACAGAAATAGCCTGTAAAGAGGTAATACATCACCATGCAAAATACGAAACACTGCAATAATAATACTGCTGTGTCATTTGCTTTTTTTGGCTTGAGCGCGAGGCTTTCCAGCCTTTGTATTTGAAATGTTAAAACATTTGTTTGAACAATTTCTTTTAACATTTGTTAAAAAGCACTGTTTGCTTGCTTGCAGCCCCATCCTCCATCATTTATCAATTTAAAATGTGAATATAGATGAGAGAGAGAAGAGAGAGTATAAGCTGGGTATGGGCTAGAAAGAGAGGTTTGAAAGCCAGAGATCATAACACCAAGAGAAATGATCAATGAGTCATTGGTATTGATCAGAAACTGGTTGCAAAAGAGTTCTAACAACAGTGGAGGATTTTTATTCTAAAAAGCAGAACAGATTGGTTGAAACTAACTTGTTATATGCTAACTAGTTTTGTGTGTATCCAGTCGGATGCATCTTATAACTCCATGCTGTAGAGCTCCATCGTTGTCCAAAAACTATTAAATTATATTAGGGCTGTTAAGCAATTAAAATATGTGTTCAAAATCTGTTCAAAAATGTACATTAAAGGGAGATTTGTCAAGTATTTAATACTTCTATCAACATGGGAGAGGGAAAATATGCTGCTTTATGCAAATGTATGTAAATATTTATTATTGTAAATCAATACAAACAACACAGAACAATTAAAAATATTGTCCAGAAACCCTCACAGGTACTGCATTTAGCATAATAAATCATAACATGGCAAACTGCAGCCCAACAGGCAACAACAGCTGTCAGTGTGTCAGTGTGCTGACTTGACTATGACTTGCCCCACACTGCATGTGATTATCATAAAGTGGGCATGTCTGTAAAGGGGAGACTCGTGAGTACCCATAGAACCCATTTTCATTCACACATCTTGAGGTCAAAGGTCAAGGGACTCCTTTGAAAATGGCCATGACAATTTTTCCTTACCTAAATGTAGCGTAAGTTTGCGTAAGCGTTATTTAGCCTCCTTTGTGACAAGCTGGTATGACATGGTTGGTACCAATGGATTCCTTAGGATTGTTAGTTTCATATGATACCAGTATCTTCACTCTAGCTTTAAAACTGAGCCCGCTACAATCTAAAAATTGCAAGTTGCGTTAACGCGTTAAAGAAATTAGTGGCGCTAAAACAGATTTGCGTCAATGCGTTATTATCGCGCTAAATTATATGTAATAAACATGTCATTGTACTGTATGTATATAAGAAGTGGACGTAGTCACCGTGACGTCACCCATTGGTTTGTGGAATGCCGTTTTGAAGCCTCAAGTTCGACATTTTGTCCGGCGCCATTTCGGTTATTTGCAACCCGAAGAGACACAAGAGGGTGGAGCTAAGTACAATCAAACGTTGAATAATAAATTTTTTAGGCAACCAAAAAGGTTGTAATTAACTTTTATGCACTGAAAACACACTGTGAAAGGGTTGAAGTTGTAAGACGAAAACAGGAGCAACGCAGTGGTAGCGACCTGTCAATCACAAGGTAGCCAAGCCCTAAAGCATACCCTACTTTATGGTCTATTTGACTCTAAATGGGACCATAATTTACTAAATGAACATCATGCTGTATTGAAGAAGACTTGAAACTAGCGATTGAGACCATAAACTCATGTTTGCAATGTTTACTGAGGTAATAAATCAAGTGAGAAGTAGGCTCATTTTCTCACAGACTTCTATACAAACAGACTTCTTATTGCAACCAGAGGAGTCGCCCCCTGCTGGCTGTTAGAGAGAATGCAAGTTTAAAGCACTTCAGCATTGGCTTCACTTCTCAGACATGGAGGTTGCCCACTGATCAGAGACTATATAACCCCCCCATGTGGATATATTATGGTCATATTGTTTACACTGTGGGAATAAGAGTGCATTTTTTGTCCTTCGGAAATGTGGAAACAGTGAAGAAACTCTCGCTATGGCGCGCTCAGCTGTGCTGCTCTGTGACTAGCCAAACATCAGCTCCCTGTGTGCATTAAAAAAAGAACTCCCAGAGCGGAGGATGTTTTTTTTTCAGCGGAGCTGTCAAATGAGTTTCCTGAGATTCACCCATTAGACAGCCTGCATGTTTAGCTGCTGCATGTTCGGTCCCAGCGCCACATGGTCAGTTCTGCGCCTCGAATGCGGAATATGACAACATTTTACGAAACGCATTGTCTGTTCATGGCAGATGGGCAGATTGTACACACACATTCTGTATCTCACATACACACACACACACACACACACACACACACGTTCATTGAGTTATTTTTGCTGCTGTGCATATTTGAAATTTCTGAGCTTCAGGCGAAGGAGCATGTGGGGGGAGAGCTGGTTGAGAGGATGTGCAGCAAAGCAAAGCTCCTGATAAAGCCACTAAAATACTTCCTAAGCTTCACGTTCACCCCGAAACATGTCATCTGGGATTAATTTATAAGCCCTGGTAGCTGAAAAACTATTACAGGGCTCAATATAACTCCCACTTTTAAATGCCCATATTGGTTCAAGAAGACAAACACAGTTAGTTGATTCAGTAAACAACTGTGAAGGGACTCATACGGACTATGTCCCATTTGGGCACTCAACACCTGTTTTTCCTCCCAAAGTGAAATAAGTCTTCCGCTAAAACATCGTCTCTCAAAATTAAGCAAATCCCTCACAAGAATAGACTAAGTTTACTTTGAATCCCTGCTTCCACAGAAAATAAACCGGTCCGTGGCATCTGTTACCAGCCCACTTGCCAGAATTGTATCACCAGTGTCCATATGGTCACTGCCACCCCGAGTCGGTCCCTTCATAACTTGGTTTTCTTAATTAAAAGAAATATTTTCATTTCTCTTGCTGTAATTGTGAGTAAATTGGATAAACATTGGTGGTGAGAGTAAATGATGAGACGGGACAAGTGAGAGGCAAAAAAGAAAAGACTGGTAATGAAGGAAAAGTGTAAAAAAGCTGAGAGAGCACTTATTGAGTGAAGCATGTGTGAAAATTGAGTCTGAAAGCTTTGTCTGTGGCTGGCAGATGTGTTGAAAGGGAGCTTGTTCGCAATACTAATAGACTGTTTTTTAGGGAAGGTGGAAAAGACAACACGACCACTGTGTCGCAGCCTGAACATGTAAAAAATGAGGACATTATTCTGTCATGAGGTGGGTTTGTTTTTACTGGGGCTGTCCTGAATAACATTTTTCGGCAGTAATCAACAGCGAATATTTGAAGCTCCGGCCGGAGGGGGGTCTGTCACACACTCAGAGGCTTCCCCCTCACATGCTTTTTCCAACAAAAATGTGTCACGATGAGTCCACGAGTGCTGTTTTTACGCCTCGTGTGGACGCCGCACACACACCTCTGTCTGCGCTCAGTGTCCTGTGGGCCCTCTCCCCCTAAATGACACCATTTTGAGGCTACAGCATCTGTGCTAACCGTCTCCTCTCCTCATTCCTCTGTGTGTGAGTGCAGACGTAATTCAAAGTCACGCTTGCACGATGTCATAAGAACATACGAGAATCGTGGAATCAAATGTCACACGAAAATCCATCTTGTCAGGCTCCAAGTAATGCGATCGGGTCCTGCTCACCAGACCACGGACCAATCAGCGTCCTGTGAGAAGCTACTGCAGCTACAGGCGTGGCTCAGGTGTGTGTGAGACACGGAGAGGCGACTGTTGGTTCTCAACAATATGGCGGCTCCTAAAGAGGTTAGCATAGAAGTGGCAATAGCATCAGTTATATCAGAACTGGAGAGTATTTCATTGAAAGAAGAGCAAAGAACGGCAATGAACGTGTAAAGTACGGCGATGTTTTCGCGTTAGTTTCGCTTTCGTTAGCTTGATTGGCAGATGGTCCATCCAATCACCTGCCCAGTATTCTTTGAAATGTGCGTGCCCTTTTCTGAACAGTTTCCAATGACGGCTTCTCAGATGGTTCTGTGAAACAAACCATCTGACAGGATCAGGTTACCTTTGCGGGACCTCTCCCCCTAAACGGCGGCGTTTATACGTACATTATATGCACCTCTGATCCCGGCAGTGCCCGGCTACAAGCCCGCGTGTAATGTAGCCTGTGGAGGCTTCATTTCAGCCCGAGCCTCGCACGTGTTTCGCTCCGACATAAGCAACAGCGACAAGGGCTCTTGGTGTGTCTCCATGACATCACTCGGGAAGGACTCAGCCAGACATTTCACCGTTTTCGGCTGAGACGGACGGCCTAGTGCTGCAACACGTGGCTTTCGGTTCAATTAAAGGCTTTATTTTAAGGATCCTGTTATTCTATAGTATTGTTGTTTGTTATTGAACTGCAACACACACACACAGCAAAATATTACACGTGTCTGCTTCTTTTGGCAGCACAAAGAGGTCAGATTAATTTTCATTGCTTTCAGGGTTAAGTGCTTCTCTTTTCATCCTCTTCTGCAGTACAGTAGGTCTGTGACAGCTCAGCCAGGCCAGGAAAAGACATCTCAATTTCCCCCTGCTGATATGGACAGTTTTATCTTATTTTGCACATTAAGGCAAGAGTATGGAGGAAAGGGAAAAAGAGAGTGAGATGCACACTGACACACATTATTAAGAATATGATCAGAGACACCGATAGGTGACAGTAGAATGAAAGGCTTCAGATCAGGATATTCCCTGTGTTAAGATTTTGTGCGCCTTTCATTATTATTAATTGCTCTTGGGGAATTTCAGTGCATGTTGGTTCCCTGTCAATTAAGTGCACAACAATGGAGACAAGCTCACCTCCACTGGCCCTCTCCTGCAAGCACAACTGCTTTTTTTTTCTCCTTCCCAGGAATCAATTCTCAATGGTAGACTTCAGTAAGCTCATTAGGCTCTCACTAGGCACCGACTCCATTACGGCTGCATAATTACCACAGTTCTGCCTTCATCCCCCCTCTCTGAAAGAAATACCTTCATTCTGGGCCTGACAGTGATTATTGTTATGATACATCACCTGGGAACTGAGAGCTGAAAACATTCTTTACATTGCACCATACTGCATCGACATGCTGCGTGCTTGTAAACTTGAATTAGCCGCATATAATACATGCATTACAAAACATAGTTCCTTTTTTTAAAATCTGCCACTAGCAGTGGGTACAGTTTGATTCTTGTGATTTTTCTTCCTTTCCTCCGTCTAGATTATGTCCTTGTTCGTGTTCACTGCACACGCCTGATGTGCCTGTCTTATGTTCATCAGGTATTCTACCATGCATAAACTACAATAGATATTTATTTGATTTACATATGTTCATCTGCTCTTGCATATGCAATTGTGCGTGGTTGTATGCTCACATGAAAGTTGTTTCTATTTCCGCTACCTCATGTGTGTGCGTGCAAATTGTGCATGTGTGAATAAATGCGCAGATGGGATTCGGGTGGCTAGAGCCGGGAAGGCTGCAGTTGGAGCCACGCTTCTTTCCTCTCACAGGCGGTGCAAATGGAAGTGTAACATGACACGGAGATAATTAAAAAAGCAGATACATATATATTAAAAACAGCAAAGCCCACGGTAGGAGGACAGGGCCAGGAGTCATTAGGATTCTGTCCATAATTTAAACCTAAACTGGGCTTTGGCTAACCACCCCGAAGGCAGAACAAGCCTGATATTTCATTACTCCGGTCTGGAGGGACTGAGTGCGCCCCACTTCCCCGCCAGCTCCCCCCGGCTTGATCCGTACCTGCCTCACGGAGAGCCGGAGACGCCCTGTGGGAGCATAGCTCACACTGTGCAGCTCTACGTTGGACTCTGGACTTGGAAAAATTTCAATCCAACCCACACATGCAAGGGTGACTCAACAAGCACTTAGCACTTGAGTCCTTTAGATGCTACCTCTCTGCACATGTGATATTAAATGTTACTGCTTGCCAGAAAATAAAAATGCTGAAGAAAAATCTTCCAGCTGCTATGAATATCTGACCATCTACCGGGTACTGGGGGTGGAAGAAAATATCGATACACACGAGTATCGCGATTATTATTATGTTTTGCGATACTGTATCGATTCTCCAAAACGCTGTATCGATTTTGAATTAACCTTTGCTACAAAAAAATCTGATGGCCCGCCAGCGGACGCTATTCTGTATTTCGTAGGGTGTAATGGACTCAATTTTAGAGCTAGAGTGAACGTATTGACATCATATGAAACTACAAATCCAAAGGAATCCATTAGTACCAACCACGTCATATTTGCATGTTACGAAGGAGGCTAAATAAAACACCAAGGTTACGCTAAATTTGGCAGAAGAAAAACTGGCATGGCCATTTCCAAAGGGGTTTCTTGACCTCTGATCTCCAGATATGCGAATGAAAATGGGTTCTATGGATAACCACGAGTCTCCCCTTTACAGATATGCCCACTTCTGTTGGGCAAAAACCATGCTTTTTTTGCATACAGTACAAATGTGTTATTTTCACCTATTCTAAAATGGTGTACTTGAATATTTCTGCATACTGGTGTCCATAAACAGTCTAGGAATTACATAAATTGGGTATAACTGACTGGAAAGCTGAGACTCTTTTGGATCCAATGAGTCCAACTGTATTCATGTGTAATGATGTTAGTCCTCATAGTAGCCATTTCACATTGTGACTTGTTTTTACTCACATTTTACACACATATGGTGGTGTATCTTTATACTTTGACAGTTTTCCTAAAATTAGATTTGAAAAAAATAAACGCTTACAGTATTGCATTATATTGAATCCTTACCCCTTGTATCATGATATATATCATACACAGCCCTACCAAGTACATTTTATTACTTTTAGCCCTGAATTTGCACAAGAGAGACGGAGCTGCGAAAGAGGTGTGAAATCTGATAACGTGTGTGTAAGTAAAGCAACATGTACAGCATGTTGTCAACATTGTGGCGTCAACACATCTGTGCCCGTCTTGCACATGTGCTGCTGTGAGCAAAGCAGCCGTCACTTTCGCACGGCGCGGACAGTTGCCCATCATTATCCGTCCAATAGGTTACTTCCTACAGTATGCATCTTTGCTCTTCTTTCGTGTGCTCGTTGAAGAGGACTGTTTACACGGCGGCCCCCCCGGCCACCCCAAGAGCACAGGAATTGGCCACGATAACAGCCTGTAACAACAGAGTATATGATCTAATAGGAGCCCAGTTGTTCGGAGGTGAATATATTTCTTGAGGGGATGATTAAATGAGAACATTGCAGAGGAGGTGATAGATGAAAAGAGAGAGATAGAAATGTGCTGGGAAGGAGTGGGAAGGCAGCAGATAGTGAGGGAGAGAGAAAGAAGTGAAAATTAACAGGTGGGAGGAGAAGAGCTGAAATAAAGAAAAAGAGACCGAGGCAGGCTGAAAGTAATAGACATATCATGGAGCTGGAGGGAGGGAGGGAGGGAGGAGGAGAAGAGTCTGATTGCTGGGCAGAGAAGGTACAAGAACATTAGCTGTTTCATTACACAGAGCAAGAGAACCTGAATCTTTCCACGCAGGAGGGTATCTTCCATTAGAGAGCTCCGGCTCCCAAAATACCCCCAGAACAGAGCTCTCCATTTGGCCCTGATTTTCCCTCCCATTCACCACGAGAGCAGGGTCACAGCAGAGTGGTGAGCCTGGCGCTGTGTTCAGCTGTCTATGAATTTAGTACACGCTTAGTACATCAGTCTATTTTTAAAAAGATGAGATGTTATTCAGTGCAGGCAATGTTCTAGATCCTGTGACTGGGATTATCAACACACATCTCTGAGACAACTGCTCCTTAAAGGAACAGTGTGTAACATTTAGGGGGATCTATTGGCAGAAATTCATTCATTCATTATCCGAAATCGCTTATCGTATTCAGGGTCGTGGGGGGGCTGGGGCCGATCCCAGCTGACATTGGGTGAAGGCGGGGTACACCCTGGACAGGTCTCCAGATTATCAAAGCGCTGACGGACAACAATGAACCTAACCTGCATGTCTTTGGACTGTGGGAGGAAGCCGTTTTCGTTACGCATTGTTATGTAAGGCGTATGAGAACGGCCTGGCGCAAGACGCAAACAATAATGGTGTCCTCCTCGGCTGAGCTGTAGCTTTGTGGTGCTAGGTGAGCTAGCAGTATTGAGTAAAGATGCACGCTTCCTTCTGTGCAGTAATACAGTCGGTGGGTTTAGTTCGGTATAAATCTCTACGGCCGATATCTCCAACACTCTGCAACTCGCACCAAAACAATCTAGATTGATAAATAGCACTACAAGTAGGGGCGGGTGAAAACATCAATACAGCATAGTATTAACCTCTTAACAATAATACAGTCTGCTTGAGGGCCTGTGCTGCTAGTCTGTCTTTCAGTGGCTTTATATACTTACATTTGCATAAAGCAGCATATTTACCCTCTCCCATGTTGAGAAGAGTATTAAATACTTGACAAATCTCCCTTTAAGGTACATTTTGAACAGATAAAAAATGTGCTATTGATTTGCGATTAATCGCGATTAACTATGAACAATCATGCAATTAATTGCAATTAAGTATTTTAATCAATTGACAGCCCTGCTTATTAGATAAAGCATGTTGACAAACTGCATAATTTGCAGTTGAAAAAAGGTAATAAATCGCAGTATATCGCAATATAACTTATTGCAATATCATGAAATGTTTTAAATCACATTAAGATCATAATGTTACTTAAAGTGGCAGTAGGCAGTATATTTTTGGCATCATTGGGCAAAAACTTCATAATAACCTTTCAGCATATTGTAATTCAAGTGTTCTGAGAGATAACTAGACTTCTGCACCTCCTCATGGCTCTGTTTTCAGGCTTTAGAAAATCTAGCCTGTGGCGGTAGACTTTGACCAATCACAGGTCATTTTATTAAGAGAGCGTTCTTATTGACTGTGCTCCGATCATGTGACCAGAATTTGGCATTCTTTCACCAGATTTCACAATGGCAGCGGCGTCACAAACTCTCTCATTTTACAGCTAAACTGTACACTACAAGATGATTCTGAAAACATTTGAGGCGAGAAATAGGCATTAACGTAACATAATATTGATTCATATTTGATCAGCGTTGCCTAGTTTGACCGTTTGGTCGGAGTTCACGAGTGATTGACAGCCGGCTCTCATAGACAGCAGATGGACAGCAGACCTCAGATCAGCTCCTACTGCTTGTTTTCCTCCGGTCTGTGAAATCTTGCAGATGCTGTTAGGAGCACTGGAGGACACAGAGGCACATGATTTTTTTCAGGTTACCTATTTCATGTACTACTGTCAGGATATAGCCACCGTTTAATGAAAATAACTTTTTTTAATCATATTTGCTATGATCTCGCCTACTTCAGCTTTAAGTATCGTGATAATATCGTATTGTGGGGCCTCTGGTGATTCCTACCCCGAGCTACAGGTAAGAAGAAAAATTGTATTTTTGATTTTCTAGCAAACTGTCCCTTTAAAGGCTGCTTGCATGTTGGTAAACAAGGCAGATATTATGCAGTGGAAGGTTTTCATGGTGTGTATGTATTTTACTGTATCTGTGAAAGAGAGAGCGAGAGCCGCAGGTGACTTCATCAGTCAGTGAGACAGGTGGGTTCCGTCAGTGTGACGGCCTCGTCAGCGGCCCATATTAAACACATTAAACACTGGGCCGAGCTCCTCATTAATCAGCCCAGAGGGATGACAGCCAGCTCCGCTATCGGCCCCATACATCCACGCATGCCCAGGGCTGTCTGGGCCCCAGGTAATATACCTCTTCCGCAGATAACACTGTGATAGATCGATGCAGCCGCTCTGATTGGGGCTCGCTAGTGTAATACCACCTTGTCTGGCTTTATCAGAGAGGCCCGTTGAGCACTCGTGGCACATCAGCTTTTCAAGAGCTTCATGATTCAACTGATTTTTGACTGGAAGGGAGCGCGGTGATGTTCGCGTCAGCTGATTTAGTGTCAGACCTATAAGGTGAGACAAGTATTTTAAATGTACCGTCCAATCATAATTGTCACGTCTCGCCCCTCTTGGGGAGAATAATGACATGCTGTATGCAACCTGTCACATGAATTTAAACAGCGTTATTAACCCCCTAAGAGCTTGAGAGGTGTGATTGATTAATTCTCACAGTTTCCTGCTGTTCATGCGATGTTAGGTGTTTTTGATATCACTCCACGGTGTTTGCACAGACTCTTTTTAAAGATGGTAGCTAAAAACACACAAAATCACGTCTGTTTGTGTGAACAAATTAGAGCGAATGTTAACTTTCGAGCACTGCCATTATCAGGCTACACCAAAAGCAATCTTTTCTTTTTTTTTTGCATTCTGAATTTAATTGATTTCTAATTACACCGCCTACCTGAAGGGTGGCGTTTAATCATCCTTGGTCAGTAATATGAGTCCTCCTATATACCACACACACAAGCTGGCACCTCATCCATAACCAACATGATCTCCATTTTGTCCCGCCTGAGAGAAAACCCACACCCCACCCCAACAAAAAAAACTACCTCTGTGTTTGGGAAAGGCGTTTGAGGCTGATAGCGAGGGATGTGCAAATCACACCAATAATTGCTGTAGTTAGCGAGTTCAATTTGATTAATGTGGCTTCGTTAAAGGTCCTTTTAAGAGAGGATGATGGTGTAACGGTGATGTGCAGTTTAGTCAGCTGGGATAGGGAGACGTGTCCAGGTTTGTTCTGCACCACTAGGTGTCCCTCTTCAGATAGGCTAGAGACCAAGGCTGGGAGCTGACAGAGGGGCTGAGAGAGGTCAGACCCGGAGACGAGGGAGGAGAAGAAAGAGGCGAGTGCAACTCTACTTCTCTTTGTGCCCTTGTTTGTACACAGATGAGACCGTTGCCTGGAGAGCCATAAATGCTCGGAGCCTAACTGTCAAACTGTGCTTGTTGTTTTTCCTTCAGGTGCTCACCTATTTGACTCATTTGTGATGTAAAATGCAGAACTGTAGCCTATAAGTTCTGCGGAGATAAAAATGTTCCAGGGAATGAAAAGTCTCTTTTTCATGTTTTCATTTACCCAACAAGTACTTTGTATTCATTATTTATCATCCTTTTTCACCTCCCCAGCCCTTTAGCTCTGCCAAATGCACATTCTCCTTCTCTTTTCTCTCCGGTTTTGTTCAGATACTCTGCTCCGCATTTTCACTCCTTTGTCCTTCCCCCCCTCTTCAAGAGGAACTCACACATTTCCTCCGTGCTTCTTTATTGTCTGCTCTCCTATTCCCTCGTATCAACTGCAATCCGGCGCTACAGAGGTTATATCGTTTTGTATTGGGAGGGTCAGGAGTGCAGCAGTATGTTCGCCCACGGGCAGCTTATCTCGGCAGCGCCATAAGACTAGATTCCAGCAAATCCCACTGAAACCGCATAACATATTCAAGCTCGGTGAAATACTCGCAGAATGAATAGAGAGTGAAAACTACAGCGCAAGAAATATCCACAGTCTTTCTATCACCATTTCATTCCCTGGTGGTGCATGTGTTTCCGTGCGACAGCGTGCAGGCCCCTTCAATGCCGATTCTCCAGAGTGTGTGTGTGTGTGTGCGTGGATGAGGCCGGGCAGCGGGCGTCACGGTGCCACAGACTGACGCCGCTGTGCTGCAGAACAGACATGGAGCCTAGGGTAATTACTTCCATTATCATCACCGCCACACAACGCAGAGACGAGGAAGACGAAAAGTGAGGGGAAATATGAAATCTACCTTCAGATTGAGAGAGAATGAGGGAGTCGTAGAGAGAGGTTGGGTGGTGAGAGGGAAGACGATGAAAAAGAAGATGGGAAGTGAGCTGCGGTTGTGTGTGTCTCTCTGTTTGCGCCTTTTCCTTTTTCATGTTTGCAAAGAGAGGAGAGCTGTGCAATCAGTTTCTCTCCCCAGCTTGTAATCAGCAGGCATGTCAGTAAACACTGTTAATGGGGGTGGACACTCTCTCCCTTCTCACCCAAGACCCCTGCAGTAGCTAATTGGGATAAATGCAACTCCATGCTTCATTTACCCTCACCCTCTCTATTCCGCTCCGTCTTTTCCCCGCTCACGTTTCCTTCCTCCTCCTTCGCTTCGGCTTTAACCTCGTCTTTTCCCCTCCTCTACGTCTTCCGTTGCTCTCTTTGCTCGCGCTTGTTAATGGCTTCCCGGCTCATTGATACTCCAGATGTTTTTTCATAATCAAAACATGAGAAACGGCAGAGTGGACACGGCGCCAACTCTTCCACCAGGGGTGATTGAAATGAGCTGTTTGCTCGTGTTTAACATGGGCACGAGACAAAAAAATGCACATAAATTTGTTATAAATCAGCAGCCTGGTTGCAAGAAGAGGCATATGAATGACACGATAATGCACAAGGCAAAATTGTGCACAGTTCTTGCTTTTAGCGTGTCATTTGTACGCCATGTAGTCTGTACTGACTGCAATGTAGATGCACCGGGTAAGTATCAGTGGGCATTCTCCAGGTCTGAGAAGTGAAAGTGCCTTAAACTTGCATTCTTTCTAACAGCCAGCAGGGGGCGACTCCTCTGGCTGCAAAAAGAAGTCTGGTTGTGTAGAAGTCTATGAGAAAATGAGCCTACTTCTCACTTGATTTATTACCTCAGTAAACATTGTAAACATGAGTTTATGGTCTCAATCGCTGGTTTCAAGTCTTCTTCAATACAGCATAATGTTCATTTAGTAAATTATGGTCCCATTTAGAGTCAAATAGACCATAAAGCAGGGTACGCTTTAGGGCGTGGCTACCTCCTGATTGACAGTGGAGTTGTCTTTGTTTTCGTCTTAGAACTTTAACCCTTCCACAGTGTGTTTTCACTTCAGGAAAGTTAATTATAACGTTATTGGTCACCTAAAAATGTCTTATTCCGCGTTCGGTTGTACTTAGCTCCACCCTCTTGTGTCACAACTTGAGGCTTCAAAACAGCAGTCCACAAACCAATTGGTGACGTCAAGGTGACTACGTCCACTTCTTATATACAATCTATGGTAAATATGCTACGCTCAGAGTTAGTGACAAAGAATAAATTGTGAGAAAGACTGCTTATGGTGGGTGGGAGGGGAGGCGGATGGGTCCAACAAACACAGGACTTTCAACCAAGAGACCGTTGATAGATACTGGTGTTTTGTTTTGTAAGTTACGTTAGTGCTTACTTACGTTATATTGTTTCCATATGTAATGTACTTAGTTCTCCACTACTGACTACTGATTTTAAGGCCAACCATGATGTTTTTCCTTAACCTAACTAAGTGGTTTTGTTGCCACCTGCTGGTAGGCTACTGCACCTTCATACACTTGTGTAATATTCACGCCTTGGGAGGGCAAAACGTGACATTGACTAGGGGTGGGAATCACCAGAGGCCCCACGATACGATATTATCACGATACAAAAGTCAAGGAACGATATTATTGCGATTTCAAGTTTTCACATCTTGAGGTCAGAGGTCAAGGGACCCCTTTGAAAAGGGCTGTGGCAATTTTTCTTCGCAAACATTTAGCGTTCTTCCCAATAAGCTAACATGATCTCTAGTTCATCTAGTTACATATGATACCACTATCTTCACTCTAGCTTTAAGACTGAGCCCACTACAACCTCTGAAAAACAGAATAGTGTTGGATTGTTAATAGTTTCTATAATAAAAAATCAATACTAGACATCCATGTATCGATATATGCCTGCAAAATGTCGCGATTTTGCTATGCTGTATCAATTTTCCCCCCACCCTTCACACTGACACGCTCTCCTCAGGTGGACCGGCGGCTCTATTGCACACTTTGGCGTGATACCGGGTTGGAATCAGACACGAGATACTGTGAGCAACTGTTAATACAAATCACTTGTTCCAATTTTCTATGATTAGCGTAAGCTAATCACCGCACTGAAAGTTCCTGCATAAATGCATACTTCATGCACCTCGGAGTGAAGAAATAACTAGTTGATTTGATATTATTCATTATGATTTATTATTTTGTTGCCACCTTCCGCCCATGCTCTGCGTGTATATGATGGTGTAATGTATTCATGGGTCTTGCTGCACCATCATTGCTTTTGTGATGTAATCTCTTTTCCCCTGGCTTGGACCCCACCTGTGGGAGAGGGAGAGGGAGCTGTAAGTGCTTGTGTGATGTAAAATGCCTAATTTGGGGGGTGATTGATGGTTTAATATTGCAGCCTGCAACCTTGCTGCCCCCACCTACCCAATGAAGCTGCAGGCAGGCACGAAACGTAGCACTGTGTGTGTATAATGTCACTTTCTATTCTCACATTCAAACCCAGCTGGTGGAATTAAACCAATTCTGAGCTTGTTTGTTTTGGTGTGTGTGTTTGTGTGTGTGTGTGTGTGTGCACTGTGGGCGTGCTGGAGCATTTCTTCCATCGCGGCACAGCTAAAATCCACTTAGATATATTGACTGTGGTCTAGAGTCAGTGGTCAGTTATTGCACCAATTTCTATTTTCCTCATTTTAACCAATCTTGCCTCATCTTTCCTGTCTCCTCTGTTTTCCCTCAGACACAGAGCGAGCTCTCAGTGTCACTCATTACTGTTCCCTTAATGTCATGAATACCCTCAACCCTTCTTCCTTTGTTGTCTTCCCGCGTCTCTTCTTTTCACTCGTCTGCATGCTTCTCTACCTCTGTGTTTCGTGCAATATGTGTTATACAAGGATCCTACAGATTTTCATGCAAATCAGCAACGTATCCTGATACAACGGTTTGTATGATATCTTATGAAAAGCTATTCATCGTGTGTTACCCTTCGAATGTCCAGTAACACATGATGCATGTGTCAATTTCATCTCCAGTCTTTTCAAAATAAACTTCCATCTTCACTTCTTAGGTTTAGGCAACAAAACTTCTTAATTAGTTTCAGGCAACAATACTTAGTTAGGGTTAGAAAACAATCTTGGTTTGGGTTGAAATAACTTCAGAAGTGGCGTAAAGTACGGAAGTTAAGTGACAAATAAATCAACATTGACTTCTGGTTTCACAAGGACACGAACACCGGTCTCCTTTTTGAAAGTCCAGTGTTTTTTGACCCACCCTCCTCCCTACGTAGCGTCTGTTGCTTTTTATATTTCCTGGTTCATGATTATGTGGATTACATACAAATTAATTTGGTGGGAAATATACAAATTATAGTGCATTACACTACAGTGTATGAGAACAACCTGAAATTAGTGATACACCAATCAGATACACTGGATCATTATCACACCTATATTGCTTTTAATAAACAGATATTATCTTCAGAAAAATGACAGCATTGTTTGTTTGTTCAAATGCCTAAATGGACTCATGATGTGGCGTAGTGTCTTAAAACCTCTTATTGGGGTGCATTAGCTTCATTCATGTGACTTTGAGGCGAGCGACCGCTGTCCTTATCCTGCTTCCTGCCAACAGTCAATGTTGTTTTCTTTTAACCATGACCACGAAATTTCCATAACTTTTATTAAGTAGTTTTGTGCCTAACCAAACTTTAGACATCAAGATGGCAGGAAATGACTCAAATAAATATGAAATATCATAGAAATGTCAAAATACACTAGAGGAGGGGCTTTAATTATTCACAGAATGCACCGAAAGGATTGTTCCTTATTTGTTTTTTGAGTTCCTGTTGTTCTTAAATTGTTAAAAAAGCATTATTATAACATTTCAAGAACAATAGAAATGAAGAAAGTGGATTCAGTGCATTCCTCATGGTGAAGACTCACTACAAGATCTCTGCTCCTGTCTAATTTGTATGGGAATGAATGGTCTCTAACGGCACCGTGGGATAGCAGGCAGCGCAGGATTGACCCTCTGTGAAAACAAATGAGGTTTAAAAGTTTTTTTATAAAAAAGTACCTTCATCCAAAAAAGTGCCTGGAGATGCTGTGGTAATTTGTCAAATAACGGACGGAGACGCCAGCCAGAAAGTTTTATCATTACCAGATGTGGAGGAATATCTTCGCAGGAGAAGATCATTAAGTTTCTGGGATTCGACCCTTGCCATGAAAAACAACAACCAAGTGCTGCTTGGCCCAAAGTCATGGAGAGAGTGGTGGGTTGCTTATTGACTCCATGCGTGCTAACAAGCAAAGTTTGCTTAAAGCTTATGAGTGTGGACACAGCCACAGCGACAAGCAAGAGGCGGAAAAGGTGATGACTCTCAAATCGGGCGTTCACATTAATGCAAATCATGTCTCTTTCTTGTTGTTTTCTTTTCCTCTCTCTCCCCCATCATCCGAGCTTTTATGCGAAGCTGGACGCTACCTGGAGCAGAAAGACAAATGACGTTATCAGTTTGAAAAGTTAGACAAAGTGCCTTTAGATCCTTCTGGAAGTGTTGATGATGTTGATCTGTATTCTATACAGTTCTCAGCGGGGAAATGAATCATGGTGCTATGCCTCTGAGTCATCTAGCCGTGCAGAAACTATGGTGTCATTATGTTGATATTTTGTCTACTATTAGCCATAAGGAACAACAGCGATATGCATAATGCCAGCCAGTGTGGACAAGCGCTAACAAAATACGCTGAGAATACTTTTTCTGAATTTGAAATGCAGACGCACACACCACATGTGAATGGGTGTGGACACAGTCTCAAATGGTTGTTGTGCTAATATGTTTTTAATGTCTTTGGGATGCAGTCGACATCTCTAATTTGTTTTTGTCTAAGCTGTGTGCTTATGTGGATGGGGGACATCAAAGCAGTAAAAATAGCATTTCTCATTAACCAGCCTTTCCCTCTCATTTATTTTCCTCATCCTCACTTGCCAGTTTGTCCACATGAGTGTTTTTTTAGGCACAGCTTGTGAAGTTGTGAGGAGGAGTTGCTGGAGAAAAAGATAATGGGCCGACACTTGGTGTCCGTTCCTTTCTGCGCCTTGCTATATTCAGCCCTCAGCAGGCTTTCATCAGGAGCTCGTTGTCGTCGTCTGAATGATCAACTCTAAAAAGCTTGTGACAAATCAAGTTACATAAAGTGAATGAAACGGCCAGTTTAGTTATTCAAAGTGACGGTTGCTTGCTTGGTGTGAATTATGTTTGAGACGGACAGAATTAACAGTTTTATGCCGAGTGGTTTGAAGGTCTGATTTTCATGACACAAGCAATAAGTTGTTGGCAGATTCATTTACACTATTGACATTTAACACTGAAAGAGTTTTAAAAATTAATTCAATTAATTATTTAAATTACCTTTGTTTATGCATTTTAAAAAAAAACGGAAGGCTAATGAGCTTTATATAAAAAAAAAAAGCACAACATTTTTTTTATATTTCTTATTTTAAAGGCTTACACCTAGTAGAATATTAAGGGACCTAAAATGTCGCAATTTACTACAAACATTTGGGGGAAATTGTCAGTATTTCTATGAATGAAGAAAACATGATTTGTGGTTTTACTAAAATAGATAAGGTGCGACTCTCTCTCAAGGAATACTTCCTCACATTAAAAAAAAAAAGTCTAAGATGAAAAAAGTCTCAGCTTTCAACAAGAAGAGGTAGCTCTGCAGTCGGCCACGGTTTGAAAAGCTTTCATATCTTGCTTGTTCCTTTTTGGTAAATTTACAGTACCCCTCTTTTGGGGGAGGGTAAAAGGTGCTTCAAAATAATAAAATACTAAATTTAGTTCACCATTTTGGACAACTTTCTTTATAAATAGCTTAGTTTTATCTAGGATCGATCTTTCACTGTAGATTTAACCAAAACGTCAGCAATAATAATTCACTATTGGTTACCAATATATTAAGATCTGTCCGAGTGGGACTGCCCATTTAAAGAGCTCAGCCGTTTTATGCAGCACAAGCTTAAATATTAGAGATTGTTATATTTTAATATAGCCACAGTTAGGCTCCAGATCAATGTATCCTTATACAACGGTTCGTATGATATCTTACGAAAAGACATTTTTGTGCGTTTTCCTACGAATGTCCAGCAACATGAGTGATCAGTGCGCATGCGCAAGCCCCGACAGTGTTTAGGCAACAAAACTCCTTGGTTAGGTTTAGGAAAAGATTGTGGTTTGGGGTTAAAATATCTATCAAAGTGGCACTACTGAAATACGGAAGTTCCGTAACAAATATGTCAACGTTAAATAGGCATTACAGTAACAGAATATTGATTCATAGTTCATCAGCGCTGCCTAGTTTGACCGTTTGGTCGGAGTTCGCGAGGGATTGACAGCCGGCTCTCATAGACGGCAGCTGGATGGCAGACTCCAGATCAGCTCTGACTGCTTGTTTTCCTCCGGTCTGTGAAATCTTGCAGATGCCATTAGGAGCAACGGAGGACACCGGAGGACACCGGAGGACACATGATTTCTTTCAGATGTCTCATGCACTACTGTCAGGATATAGTGATCGTTTTATAAAAATAACTTTTTTTAATCATATTTGTTCCATTTCGACCCACTGCAGCTTTAAGCTGTATCGGCGACTATAAACGGCAATCAAAATCCACAATGAGTCCCTCCATAGATTACAGGAAAAATGTTAACATGTGGAAATCAAACAGCAATCTGCTAGCTATTTAATGAGAACTTTAACTAACTGTATCTGTCCCTGACTCACTATATAACAGCAAATGATTCAGCAACGTCACTATCTTACACTCCATCTCTTGACTTTATGTGTGAATCCTTGGATTTTTGTATTTTGAGAAAATAAAGCATGGTTCGCTGTAAAGCAAATCCCACATTCAATGGTGAATTTTCTGTTTCAATGGAGCTGCAGCCTTTGAGTTTTAGCTACATTTTAGCTTCTATGTCTTCTGAATGAGGCTTTCAAATAGATACCTGTATTCACAGTCTTGTGACGGCACCATGTGGGTGTCTTTTGAGCTGAAAGCTTACAGCCTCATTGGTCAATTTTGCATAAATGGCAAAAAGGAAGAGAGGTAAAGTTACACTGGTATTTCAGTTATTTTTCAATCTTTCACTATAATGTCAAGAATAGATCTGCTTCAACACATTTCTATGTCAGCTGTGTCTCATTACCACAACACAGTAGCCCTTTAAATAGCAGTATGAGCAAGGATTACTGAATAGAAGTGATCCATTCTGCTCACCATTTTGTGGGTAAACAAGATTTCACCTCTGCTACACAAACAGCGTTGCTGTGGCTGTAATTGTAATAAAAAAAGGCTTTGTCAAACAAACAGCGAGGTGGAGAGAGAGCTGCGTTTTACTGACTGATTTAGCCGCTGATGAAAAGTATCTCACCTCCACGAGCTATTACAGTCGTATTATTCAGTTCATTATGACAGTTTAATGTCTCCTCTTCTGTTTATTCTCCATTTGTCTGCTGCGGCACCACCACGATGACGAGATGGATCTACAGGATTTGGCACACCAGCAAGAGACTCAACCAACGTTTAACATTCCCCCTGCAGCTTTAAATATCTTCTGAAATTCATGATTTGACTGTAGATTGTTAAGAAGAACATCAGAGTTCCTCAAAAAGTTAAATTTCTTAAATGTGAATATATTCTGGTTTCTTTACTCCTCTATGACAGTAAACTGAATATCTTTGAGTTGTGGACAAAAACAAGACATTTGAGGATGCCGTCTTGGGCTTTGGGAAACACTGATTGTCATTTTCACCATTTCTGACATTTTATAGGCCAAACAACTAATTGATAAATAATCGACAGATTAATCAACAATGAAAATAATGGATAGTTGCAGCCCTACTCTGCACTGAGCTTTGCTTATGTATGGTCAGAGTTTAGCAGGGCGTCGCGTTGCGGGCACCTTCTGCCCTCCACTCGGCTAAAGTCGCAGTCTCAGTTTAATTGGTTTTTGTTCGAGCTCCTCATCTGAAACATGTTTTCATAATTCAACCAGGAAAGCTGGTACTATTTATGTGTCATTATGGAAACTAGTTATACCATTAAAGCAATGCATGTTAAAATCTAACAATACATATTGTACAAGAATTCAACTTCAATGGATCCGTTTTACAATTAAAGGACAGGTCCATCCATCTGTGTTCTTTTCCTTTTTTTCACTCAGCCGTTGCAAAAGGCAGTGATGTAAGTTACCAAAGTCAGTTAATCGAAGCTAATCAATAAGGTTATGAATAATGTGAACGCTAGCACTATCTGCGTCAAAGTTAGCTGTGCTAAGTTTGGAAATAAATGAGAGGATTAGTTCGGATTTTTTGAAGTGGGGTTATATGTATACTCCTATATTATCTATACTATATGTATATATGTATACTCCGCGTTCTGTGAGGTAAAATTACTATTTCAGCGGCTTCAGTTCCCCGTCAGAAAGGGCTGTCTGATGGCGAGGTAAAGTGGCTGTTGACGGGAGCAGCAGAGAAACGTCTTTTAGCCACCTGAAAAAAAAAAAAAATCAATATCCGTTTACGTGTACGCTATATTTAGATTATTTTCACCGCTTTACCTTGCTGTCAGACAACCATTTCCGACAAGAAACTGAAAAGCCACCAGACCAGACTCCATTCACACAAACATCATCATTTAACCTCTCAGAACACCGGAGTTGCTGGTCGATCACTGCATCAATCGGTTAGCTTGTTTTTGTAGTTGTGTGACTTTCAGATCCAAACTGACGTGGCGTCCACACAGCAGGACATTGCTTAGCTTCTGTGTCAGTACTCCTGTCTGCTTCTCTAAACTGTGAGCATGGCAACCGTCAACTAAGTTACTGTATTTAACGTTAATACATTGATTATAAGGATGTATATACACTGTACATGTAGCAGCGCCATCATGCAGAAACCTTCGTCAGGTCACGTGGGAAAAAGTTTGGGATTGGGAAAATAAGCGAAAACATAAATACTTTGACCACAATTTAAATGTTCAGATTTGAATACATAGGGATCACCACTACGAAGCTACAGAACGATATAAAAACCCCTTTAAGAAAAAAATATTCAATCAGTTCTCTCAAGTTTCAATAAAACTGTGTTGAATCAGAAACAAGAATATATGCAAATATTTGGCGGTTTAAAGCTGCTGGTTTGCCAGGGATTGGGAAACTATTTATTATTCTGCTTGTCGCTGGTTCAGCCTGCTCATGAGTTACTATCAGTATGGTCAAATGTTGTTGCTGGAAAATAATCAGTTCTGAAAGATGTGATCTTGGCCTAAATTTCTGAATTGGATTGGATTTGGTTTCCATAGTAATGGCCACCGACGAGTCCATTCATCGAACGGTGCCAGTGGACATGCATTTTTGTGACTATTCGGCCGGTCTGCATAGTTCTGCATCCCGTCTCCCTAACATCACTGTTCCATGTTCTCATTTGAATCATACAGCTAACCGAGTAGCAGGTAACAATCACTTGTGATGTGCCTGAGACAAGGAGTCTAACAGTGATGTTGAAACAGAGCAGGGTAGTACTAATCATCCCCAGCCATAACAGAATACATTATTCTTAGCCACTTCATGTTGCTGTGGAAACTGTTTAAGAGTCAGTAGGTCTGCCAAGGGTGTGCAGATAAACATGTCAATGTGGGTGTGAGTGTGTGTGTGTGTGTGTGTGTGTGTGCATATTTGTGTGGCTTGGCATACTATGTGTTTTATCAATTGAAACGTTGCAGTATACCCAGCGGCGGCGGCGGCGGCGGCAATGCGTGTTTGACGGGTTCATTTAAAAAAAAAAAGAAAAAAAACACAACAGATGAGCGGATTCAAGGAGATTCATGGTGGGTGGGAAAGAAATGAAGAAGTAATGGAGGAAAGGGATAAGAAAACGAATGCACCGAGAGTGGCGAGGGATCAGGAGAAAGAGTGAGATGTGTGACATGTACAGTATATATAGATTGTTATGGGGGCGCGTATTAAAGCCTCTCTCTCTGCGAGGTGCGATGAATTGGCTCTATTAATGAGCCACTGTGTGGTCATGGATCCAGGACGCACACACACACACACACACACACACTCTGTGCTCCCTCTCCAGGCTCATATCATTACCCATCATTACACCCCCCATTTGGCATCAGCCGGCCAGATCGATCACGGCCGATAACTCTGTCTCACTCCAGGCCGGCCTATCTATCTCTATCTCACCCCCCTCTCATATCTTACTTTCTCTGGATCTCTCTTTTTCACACCATATCTCCTATCTCCCTGCCTCAACCCCCTCACACAAACTCTCTCCTGCCTACAAACTGTATCACTTTCAAAATTACTTAAATCCTCCGCCTACCCTATCCTCCTTTGCTTTGCTCTCTCCAAAAGTATCTCTTCATCTCCTGCTGACTAAATCTCTGCTATCTAACGCTCACTAATCTCCTGCTGACTCCTCTCTAGGTTCTCCACCATTTTTCCCTAACTCATATCTGGAGCTTTTGCCACTGTGACAGGCATATCAATCACCTCGTATTTCCATTTGTCGCTGACCTGCTTTCAGCTTCACTATAATACGCCTCTTCTTCCTCCACTGTACCCTCCCACAGCCTTTCATCTTCCTCTCAGTCTCTGTCACCCATCTTGCTCTCGCTCCGGCAGCCCAGTCACACCAGCTGTGTCTTTGCACATGACTCACCGTCGCTTCCTCTCTCTTCTCTCTTTTCTCTCTGCGCTCTCCTTCTCCTCCACCTCCTTCTGCTCCTCCTCCCATTTTAACTCTGCATCCCTTTGTTCTCCTTGTCTGCAGATAGAGAGTGGTGCTTACATCAAGACTTGAAGGCTCAAGGCTGGGCTCGCTTAGACAAGTTATGGGCTCTTTCTACTGTAGTGCTGCTTGTGTGTAAAAAGTGCGAGAAAGCAACTTGACAGGCGGACGCGGAGATGAACACTCGAAAAACCAAATTTCATTCACGCTGATCTCATTTGAAGATAACGTGGCCTGAAAAGGAGGAGAGCGATCAGCTGCTTTTCTCTTCCTCCTTCACTGTCCCTCTCTTTACTTTACGTCTCTTGATCTAATGATGCTCCTGCTTGTGTATGTTGCACATTGATTCTAATTCAATTTGGATAGAACGGGTCTTTCAGACAATCGTCTGCAGCCGAGGGCCCCAGATGGATTTTTAGCGTCTTCTGCGAGCATGAGAGATTGGGAGGGAGGCCACGCTGGACAGAAGAGAACGGCAATCAATTTCTCAATAATTCCATATTTACACATTGTCATGTAAAGAGAGTAATAAAGAAAGGAGGAAAAGGAGGGAAATTGTTTTGTTTGCATCGTTAGCTGCGATCCACCGGCTCAGCCTTCGCCATGTTGAGAGCCGTGCGGCGGCACTACAAATGCTCCCAATCCAGCATTTAGCACCTTTAACCCAGTAATAACTCCAAATAGTTATTATAGTACTCACTATTATTTCTATTGATCATAGCAACATTTCCACATTAGTCTTAATTATTACACGGCTTTGTTGAATACTCAATTCTGATTGGTCAATCACGGCGTACTGCGGTCTGTTATGTCTTTATAGCAGACTGTTGCTATGTATAACAGACCGTTGCTATGTCTAACAGACCGTTGCTATGGGTGCAATTCTGATGTCAGACTCTGGCGGACCATTTTTTAGTCAAATTATTGATTTCTTAAGTAAATAGCTGTGTAATAAGCGGGATAATATACAGCTAGCGGGTCATTATTGTGAAATAAACCCCTTCAGGGCGATGAGAGACCCCTCCGTGAAGAGTTTTCGTATCGCCCTGTCTGGGTTTATTTCACAACAATGACCCGCTAGCTGTACATTATCCCTTACTTGTTATTCACAAGCATTTACAGGCATGTTATTGGGCACATTAAACATCCACGAACAAATTGAGGCTACAAATGTGGAAAAACCAACTTAACTACTGAGAGTTACAAACGAGTTGCCGAATAAACAGTATTTTTGTTAGCAAATAGAAACCAAAATCAGACCCAAGTTGTCAAAACACAATCTTTTTCTTTGAACACCTTGTAAGCCAACCACTGCAGAGTCTGAGCCGTGGCTATGGTTTCATTTGAACGTGACACGCAGCCTTTGTACTGTAGATTCGCTTTGACACAGTCTGTTTTCATGCCCACTGTTGTGACGCCGTTGCCACAGGGAACTAAGTGCGTGTGTGCACCTTTGTACAAGTGTGCATGAGCGTGTTATCACGCACTTCACGCGGTGTCCTGAGTTGTATCACTGCGCTGCACTCGTCTCACGTCAAAACACTGGTGGCTTGCCAGATGTGAACTGTGTGGGGATGTCACATAAAGCAGCCTTAAAGCAGCACAGTGCTGCAACCCTGGCCCCATAATACCCCTAGCTGTCTGCTCTGTAGTGGCTATTGTTTCCTGGCTTTTCCAGCCCTTTGAGCATCTGGCTGAGATGGTCTCTGGAGGCCGTGCTGTAAGCCCCAGACTCGCTCCCTGCAGGCCGTCTCACTGACAGGAGATCAGGCTACATCAGTATGTGTGAGAGGTACAGCGGGATCTGAGGGATGGATCCTATTTCAGCTGATCCAGCACACCGAGAGATGGTTGCCAGAGACTCACAAAAAAACTTACTTTGTGCACCTCTGCGTGTGTGTTTGTGCACGGACACGTGTGTGCCCAGTTGCGTGTGATGTGAGTGGGTTTTTAGAAAAAGACAGCAGTGAAAGACAGTGTGTGTGTGTGATAGAGAGAGAGAGAGAGAGAGAGATAGAGAGAGAGATGGAAAATATGTTTGCCCTGTTCACACCGATCTGTTTGTGTGGGAGTGCATTAACATCTATGTGGGCTGGAAGGGAGGCTGAATATGCAAAACAGTTGGAACAAAGGCTAATAACTCTGGAGCTGCTGTGCAAAAAAAGACTGCATTTCCTTGACTTTCGTAGGAGCCAAGCAGGATTTTGTATCGTTCGGAGGAGGAACACAGGTTTCTGCAATTCCTTGAGTAGTTTAGCGAGCTTATCTGAACAGTGGGGAGAGATTTTGAGTGTCGGTGGCAAACTGACAGGGGTGAAATTAAAACCACTTAGCCTTCACATTTGCATCGCTTCTCTTTTCAGCAGAGTTCATCTGTTACCCTGTAAAATAAGTTTAAGTAGTGCCGAAGATAATACAGCGTTGTATTTAACAGCCAAAAAACCTGATATTAAATCCAAGTGTCAATAGCAAGAATGTCGCGGTGACAAGGACGAATGAAATGAAGGTGATAACGCGAGTGTGTGAATTATTAATTCAAGGGTAGAAATATCAACATTTCATATTTCATATTCACATGTGCAATAATAGGAAACCACACATTCAATCTATTTTAAAAAATGTGTTTTTTTAAAGTACACTTTTTTTTAACTTACTTATTTATTAGATTTTTACCAATACCTCTTGTTGTTTGCACTGGGCCTGCACGATTATATTATATTCATAATTTTATTGCACTTTCACATTTAAATGAACAGCTCTGCTTTCACTTCCACGTTGTGCTACACTTCTGCTAATGTACAAATCTTTATCCATCAAAAATTCATCAACATAAGACATGTCCTTCACAGTGCACCTCCGAGAAGCAAAATATATAAAATTCTACCAACACTTTTTACCTAAACATATCACTCTTCTACTCTGGACTGCAGCTGAAAATATTCAGGAAAGTTTTTCACACGCTGCCGCTGCATGCTGCGCGGCACAGCGGCATGACAGCTCCCCAAAACATCTGGATCGCCTCCTGGTGGCTGACTGTTAGTTCAGGAAGCGCTTGATTTGATACGCAGCTGAGTTTTCTTAGAGAAGAGCATGCCTTTTAAACATTAATATTGCAATCTATCATGTTCATTTAATTGTGGGAAGCCAAAATGGTGATCGCGATTAATATTTGATTAATTGTGCACTGTACCTGTAATCCTGCAAATTTCCCCGCTGTGGGACTAATAAAGGATTATCTTATCTTAAATTACTAACTTGAGGGAATGAAAACAAATCTAAGAGTGCATAAATTAGTAATTTGAGGGGATGATTTGTCCTTTAACAGCACAATCTGCTGATTTCAGGGAACAATTCATGACAAAATTTCACCACCAGTTTCCTTAGAAAACAGAGTCATTGTTTTCACTGTCTTCTGAAATACCTTTGTTATCACTGAAATAGTTCCTCAGTCTTTCAGCTGAGGGATGTGTAAGGAGTCAATGATGCCATTTTTGTACGAGTGTGAGCTAAAAATGTCAGGATTATGTTGCATTTTGTAAGAGGGGATCTGTGCGTCGTCTATGTTTGCTAGAACTCATACAGCGGGGTGTAATAATGTGTGTGTGTGTGTGTGTGATTTCTCTTATTTCGGTAGTGGAGGGTTGCTGGCAGTAAAGGGATTTGAAAAGTGCGATTTTGAACTTCTTCATGTTAGAAGTCAGTTTGATCAATGTCTGCTGCAGCTCTCACTTGCTTCGGGGCACAGTGAACCACTGATAAATGAATTCCTCAGTGTGAGTCCATGGAGTGATGTGTAGGTGTACAGTGAGAGAAAAGAGAACAAAAGCGAATCTAAAAGTGTGTGTCTGCATGTGTGCGATGAGATCTACATACTGGATCTTTTTAGTGCGGGAAAAAGGTGTGGGTGTTGTGTACGTGCATCCGTCTGTGTGCAGTGTTCGCTGATTGAATCACATATTCAAAGCCTCTAATTAGTATCATCTTACTCGTATAGGCTCGTAGCGGCTAACAAAGACACCAATGAGTCTCTGGACTTTATCAGCCAGTCCAGCCACGCAGTCGGGCTGGCAGTCAGGCCCCGGTGCCCAGCCGGGCCCTGGAGCCAAGCGGCCTGCAGAGGAACCCATGTGCAGAAAAACCTTTTAGAGCTCCAGCAATCCGATTAAGGCAGCTCTTTTTTTTTTCTGCAGCACTGTTGATGCTGAGATAAGTGTTCTAGTGGGCTCCTCAGATCAACTCTAAAAGCACTATTTCATTAAACCAAGAACTCAAATTTCGGAGTGGACCATTTTGGGTTTCTTCGTACATTTTGAGGAGGTGAGACGAGGTTTAGGAGCCACAGCAGCAGCCATCAAGATGTGAAATAATGATGCTGGATAAAAGGCGGTGAAGCTGCTGCTGACAGAGCGAGCGCTACATGATGAATAGGCAGCAGAAAGATAGATTTTTTATACATTTGATTTGCTGAAAGAAATAGATAGGAATTATGAGTCTGTGTATTCTTACTGTGTGTGTGTTTATGATTGTGTGGTTTTTCAAAGGCGCGCAGGTACAGCTTGAAAAGCCTCCATATTTATCTCTAAGTGTTCTGGCAGAGCGTCAGTGGGATGATGGATGATGTCTTCATCGGTGGCCAATTCTCTGAAGTTGTGGTTTGAGCGCTGGACTGAAAAACAAGATTACATTTAATGGACATTCACTCGCGTCCAGAATTAACTGCAGGCTAAACACATACAGCTGAGCGTAACATGGCGTCCAACAAACCAATTCAGTATCCAGTGTTTAAAGAAATGGCTGAGAAAAATAAAATTACTTGCAATTTCCACGATAAAGTCTTTAGTGGATATTGGTTTTAGTGATGAGGAACGAATCCTGAACTGTCAGCTGAATAGAATAAAATGTATGCTATTTATCCATCAATTGGGCAGTTTCATAAAACAGTTTTATATTATTTAACCTCAGTGAACCGAATACAAAAAGTTGGGTTTTTTTCAAGGTAAATTGAATCTTCAATACAAATAATGAATGATGTCGTGACCTTGTTTTGAACCAAGGTAGAACAATGTGCTTTAATATTAACACAGACATTTTTCTTGTAATGTTGAGACAGAAAATTTCCAATTTATGATGAAACTATTCTTTGTTGCAGAAAGTGAAATGGAAAGCTTCGAGAAGGCTGGATAAAGCCGCAGTTGGTAACTTGGTTAATTTTATAAAACCTCACTTTATCTTGACAGTAGTGCAGGAGACAGATAATCTCCTAGTGCCGAGCCAAGCTGTCTCTAACGCAGCTGTCAATCACTCGCTCACTCCGAACGCATCAAACGGTCAAACTAGGCAGCGCTGATCAAATATGAATCAATATTCTGTTACTGTAACGCCTATTTCTCACCTTAAATACAGGGCCGGCGCGTCCATATAGGCAAACTAAGCATTGCTTAGGGCGGCACTTTGGCAAGGGTGGTGAAATGTGGCTCAACTATTCATCATGTGCAAAATAATAATACAATAATAGTAAGTAACCAATAGCAGTAACTGCAGGCTGACAGCACAGAGCGGAATCAAGCCCACAGGAAGAGCGCCGGGCCTTGAAGCAAATTGTCATAGTGGCCAAACGGCGGTACTACAACTTCTGTGTCCATCATGTGATGCCATTGGGCCAAAAAGACTTTTTCCCATAGACTTACATTGGGAAAGAGACGTCTGTAAATCAGCAGATATTTTTTATGAGGTGAATCAACTCCACTTAACACTTGAATAACTTATTTAAATCATTAGCTCCTGAAGTTTGTAAAGAGTCATTTCTCTTCCTCCGTTCATGTGAATGAGCCCCAGACCGAGGGTTGGGAGGCGGGGCTAAAGGAAACGCTACTGCGCCTGCTCTATGGGTCCTATAGATGCGGAAGATTGCCGGAAGATCCGGGTACTTTATCACTCGCCAGTCGAGCCATTTTAGCTTCATGCACCACTGAGCAACTCTCATAGGAATGAACAGGAGCCCGCCTCCAACGCTGTATCTAATTCTCTTTATAGATCCATTGTCTCATGCACTTCTGTCAGGACATAGCGACCGTTTTATAAAAATAACTTTCTATCATATTTGCTCAAAGTGACAGAAAAGCCTTGCACCAAATTAAATTAAGAGCTGAAACAAGCAATAATTGGTTCTGATAATTACCGGGCTCTGCAGGTAATCAACATGCCCCTAATTGTACTCTTCAGTATTCTGTAAACAACTATTACTAATATCTGACTAGACGTTTGTCGTGCTTTTTTTTTGGTGTTGTTCTCTCCTTCATTTTCCACGGCAGTGTTAACAATCACTACACACAACCGCTGCTTTGAATTGAGAGTGTGTGAAAATGTGGATTGACTCGGTAATAAGGTTTCGAGCCAGTTAAGACGCTAAATAGGTATGCAGAGCCAGCTGCGGCTCCCTATCTCCATCAGAGGGTGACCTTTAGCATGGCCTGTTCCTGTATAGTTTCCCTCAGGGTGCGAGGTTGTGGGCAGAGCTCGGCTATATACAGTAGGAGTACTCAGTAGGATCAATAGCTCTCTCTAAAGCTGTTCCCAGACACACCTGCAGTACCCGGGGTGGCCTTTGTGACACAGAGATAAAGAGAAAACACTCCCCAGGCTGTTAGTGTCTGCCCATCTCCTTCTATCTCTCCTCCTCCTCCTCCTCCTGCACAGAGGAAGATGGATAAATCAAACTCCCGTGACAGAGGGGGAAGTATTGCTAATATTTTCACGATCCACAACAATATTGTCGTGACTTAACCTTTTCTTGAAGGCGAGGGAAAAAACTCCCCTATCCATCCACGCCGGGGGTGTGCTGCTGAGACAGCTGAAAGCGCCGGAGGGCGGGGTCCATGTATATTTACTAACTCTCTGCTCCATTAATCAAAAGACACAGCATGTTGGCTCCACCTGTCTGTCAGTGTCCTCTCACATTCCCCGGCCACTTCCTCTCCGCGGGCCACTCCGCGGCCTCCTACACTTGATATGTGCATGTTTAAGGAGAGCGCTCTCTCCTCTTTGTCTCTTTTTCTGTCCCTGGTCTTTTTCTTGCTGACTCCAATTTGCCACCTTCTTCCCCCCTTCCATTTCTTGTCCAACTCCTGTATGCAATTTCCCAATGCTCCTCCTTGGAACAGTAGTAGTGTGTAGTATGAGTGTGCTGTCCAAGCAGGTTAGAGAGGGTAATTTGAGCCTCTGAGGGCGCCGCGGGGCTCGGATCTAGTTTTGGAAGGTGTGCTGACAGTCAGCAATCCGGCACTGATCACACCAAAGTCACACAGATCGGTAAGATGTGTAAAAATCCTGGTGGGAAGAAGGCGAAGTGTAAATGAGTTAAGGAGCGAGTGCAGAGGAAGAAGTGACTGTAGTTTTATCCACATAGACAGAGTCGACAGAGATGTCACTTAGCACCGAGGGCCATGTTAGCTTTTGAGCCGAAGTCCATTTACACCTGACATGATGGGAGACTTTTCTGCCTGAATCCACATGTGTGCAGGATAAAAGGGTTTATTTTAGGGCTGTCAACCGATTCAAATATTTAAGCACGATTAATTGCATGATTGTCTATAGTGAATCGTGATTAATCGCACATTTTTTATCTGTTCAGAATGTACCTTAAAGGGAGATTTGGCAAGTATTTAATACTCTTATCAACATGAGGGTGGTGAAATATGCTGCTTTATGCAAATGTATGTATATTCTTATTATTGGAAATCAATTAACAATACAAAACAATGCCAAATATTGTCCATGTGATTATCATAAAGTGGACATGTCTGTAAAGGGGAGACTCGTGGGTACCCATAGAACCTATTTTCATTTACATATCTTGAGGTCAGAGGTCAAGGGACCCCTTTGAAAATGGACCAGCCACTTTATTAGGTACACCTTGCTAGTACCAGGTGGTCTTCTGCTGCTGTAGCCCATCTGCTTCAAGGTTCGACATGTTGTGCGTTCAGAGATGGTATTCTGCATACCTTGGTTGTAACGAGTGGTTATTTGAGTTACTGTTGCCTTTCTATCATCTCCAACCACCCTGCCCATTCTCCTCTGACCTCTGACATCACAACAAGGCATTTCCGTCCACACAACTGCCGCTCACTGGATATTTTCTCTTGTTGGGACCATTCTCTGTAAACCCTAGAGATGGTTGTGCGTGAAAATCCCAGTAGATCAGCAGTTTTTGAAATACTCAGACCAGCCCGTCTGGCACCAACAACCATGCCACGTTCAAAGTCACTTAAAATCCCCTTTCTTCCCCATTCTGATGCTCGGTTTGAACTTCAGCAAGTCGTCTTCACCACCTCTAGATGCCTAAATGCGTTGAGTTGCTGCCATGTGATTGGCTGATTAGCTATTTGTGTTAAAAAGCAATTGAACAGGTGTGCCTAATAAAGTGGCCGGTGAGTGTACATATAAATAGTATGACATGGTTGGTACCAATGGATTCCTTAGGTTTTTCTAGCTTCATATAATGGGTTAAAACTGAGCCAGCTGCGATAACGGTAATGCGTTAAAGAAATTAGTGGCGTTAAAACGAATTTGCGTTATTATTGCGTTAACTTTGACAGGCTTAGTATGTTCTTTGTGCTGCGTGGGTGCAGTGTGAGCATAATTAGAAACATTCATCCTGATAGGGTCCACTGTTTAAATGTGTTTGAAGAGAGAAAAATCTCAGCTACGATACAGTTGACACTCGGTGGAACGACTACACCCAGAAAGGAAGAGAGTTGGAGTTGAAGTTTGAGAGGAGTAGACAAGCGTCTGGTATAGAAGCAGTTTTAATATGTTAGCCTGTCTCCCTGCTGGCCTCCCCTCCCCCTTTCAGGGACGGCACTAATGCCATTAAGTGTGGGACAGATCTGTTCCATGTCTGCAGGCCTGCCAGTCTACTGGTCTGCCCCGAGACCACTCTCCATCTAATCCTATCCTCTCTCTCCCTCCATCCTCCGCCTCCCCTCCACGCCAGAGACAGGAAGAGGCGGCTGGGAGAAAAATCTAATAAATAAATGAGAGGATGCAAGAGGAAAAAAATATATAAATTAAGTTCTCCGTTCTCGTAAATCATGTTGCCAACTTCCAGTAGACAGGAGGGCGGAGCTTAGGGGAGGAGAGAGAGAGAGAGAGGAGAGAGGGAGACCATAGGAGGAAGAGGGAGGGAGAGATCGTGAGAGGGAGAGAGTGCGGGAAGCGTTTCTGTTCCACCCTCAACCTAGGCTCGGCTCTGGAGACTCGGCGGCGAGGTGTTTTTAATTGATTTTTGATTAGATAGACATGAGGACGGGGGGGTGTCCATTAGCATGAGGGGAATGAACCTCTGAGAGGAAGTGAGTGAGAGAGGAAGGTACAGTGAGGGAGAGAGAGAGAGAGAGAGAGAAGCTGAGATAAAGAATTGTCAAAGACACTGTGAAGCGAATGACAAGTAAATAAATGCATATGCATATTTGATATGCACCGATGGGATAGAACATTTTCCTTTCATTCAAACTGCTTTGCAGCTTAATTGACTAAATTATCTGCTTTAATTATACACTATTACCCGTGGGTGTACTGTTTTCACCGATATAAGTACAGTTTCAAACCCGCAGGCCGGATGCACAGACCAGAATATACTTCATGTGCTCAGATCAATGCAGATCCTTCTGATCAACTCTTTTTTTTTTATGCTATACAATCAAATATATATGAATACATTATGTAACCGTATCCCAGCCAATGGCAACACTCGCCTTTTTTCCTCCATCTAAACAGCGAGGAAGAGGTGCATATTTAAATTCAAGTTCACAAAGAAGGCTCCATGACTCCTGGTGCCTGAAAGCTTCACATATAAAATTACATTAAACGTGTTGATCCAGAGTGGAATTGACAGGTAGTGAGTCTGTAAGTCCAGCGCCAGCTATCCGATCCGTTGGGAATCGTGGGCTTGTCTTAGCAATTATATCAGATAGTAAGACAGCAACTCGTTATCAAAAAATAAGATGCAAAAGGACAATTAAAAAACACATGGAAGTGCATAAGTGCATAGCACAGGGACAACTCTGAGCAAGCCTATGTTCAAATGAAATAACACATTCGTTCTCAAACACACCCATCAATCAATACACTCAGGGTCAGATATAATGTTAGCCTTTGGTCAAACTCGCTTGTAGATCTGTCTCTGGAGCGTACGCGCCTTCTCCAGAGTTATGATAAAAAAAAAAAAAATAACATAAAATTAACCCTGTTTGTGAGAATATTTATGGTCCACATTTGTTCAGCAATTTGTTCAGAGTTTACATTCAGAAGATATCTCTCCTGAGTCCTTTTCCCACTGGACAAAAAAAACACTAACTTAGGACGGGTTAAATGCAGAGGTCAAACTTCATGTGTGTATGTATGTATGTATGTACGTATCTCTTAAGTTTAACATCTGGCTTTTGTCTTTAGTAGGAAAGGTTACAACCTGCATTGATTCCCGGGACAATTGACTCCCCAGTAGTAGAGTATTTATTGTCTCCAGCTCTGATTGGCAGTGATGAAAACATGACAACCGGATGCTATGTGACGCGTGTTGAATATATAATAATAATAATAAATAAAATCAACAAGGATTTGGACAATTATTATAATTTATGAACGCACAAAATATACAATTACTATGCTCTCCTCAAAGCCACCAGACTCCAGTCACTACGGGTGGGAATCACCAGAGGCCCCACGATACCATATTATCACGATACTTAAGTGATGATACGATCTTATTCCAACTTTAAACATTTTGCGATATGCTGAGTATTGCGATAACATATATTGTGATGTATTACCTTTTTTCGACTGCAGATTATGCAGTTTGTCAACATCTGTTTTGTCTAATAAAATGCAGTTTTCGCTGTTCATCTCAGAGTTTTCATTCACATATCTTGAGGTCAGAGGTCAAGGGACCCCTTTGAAAATGGCCAGTTTTTCTTGCCAAAATTTAGTGCAACTTTGGAGAGTTATTTTACGTTCTTCTGGACAAGCTAACATGACATGGTTGGTACCAATCGATTACTTAGGTTTTCTAGATTCATATACCAGTTTCTTCTCTAGTTTTGAGCCCACTACAACCTCTGAAAGACAGAATAGCTAGATTAGATAGATTGTTAAAAGGTTAATAGTTTATATAATAAAAATAATCATGATGTGTATCGATACAATATTGCCCCACAAAACATCGCAATACTATGCTGTATTGATTTTTTACCCCCATCCTTACCAGTCAGACAACAAGTCATTTCACATCGCTGATCATCGTAAAACACACTTCACTCAAACTCAACAGAAACAAAATAAAACAAAACCGTCTTGGTTAGTGTTTCCACCAACTCTGGTTTGAGAGTTTGAAAGAGAGACTGAATAAGTAAAAAAAGAAGTAACCACTGTAACATTTTCCCTGTTTACTAACACTGCTTGCGGAGTCAGCCGGTGCATCTGTGACGTCGAACGTGACACACAACAGGGAAAAAACAACAAAACAGAAAGGAGTCTATTCCTAATTTTTAGCATCTTTTCCTGTGTTTAAAAACCTGCATATACACACTAATTTTGGTGGGAAAAGGTTATTGTTTTCATTGTTAGTTGCGGAGTCCGCCATTCGAATAAGTTTCAAACACACGAGGGATTCATGGTTGCAATTATTTACGACCGACTTTATTTATTCAAATAATGTGGGTTTCTTTGGCTTTGTTGCAAACAGGCACAATAGCTGCTCTTCTGTTTACATTTATGACAAATCAGCTGCTCAAAGAGTGTTAGGCCACATTTGCCGATGTCACCGTGGGTGTCGCAAAAATCAATCAGGACTGAAATCTTAAGGATAAACCACCAATTGTAAAAGGGTATAAAAGAGAGCTTTACTGAGTGGTACCAAGTGAATAACCACCAATAACACTGAGAGTCTGTAATCTGTAGCTTACACATGTCTGTTGGAAGTGACTAGCCACTTGTCTGTAGTAAACTGTGAAAGCCTACAATTGTGCGAGCAGAGATCATAAAGAGAGTGTCTCCGTCTATCTCATAGTTAGCCCTCCCTCAGTGTCAGCGCAGTTATTTGCTGTTATTTGGAGACTGAATGGCATTGTTCTCGCTCCGCTAAATGAAACATAAACTGTTCCACAGTTCCAATAAACTGCTCCAAACATGTTTGGTGTGATCACACTCTAAGTGTCCCCTCATGCTCACTGCAATTGACACAAAAAAATCCTGCTTCAGTCTCTGCTGACTGAGAAGGTGCTGAAGCTAAAACCTAGTTACAGTATTTTTTATTTTATTTATACATTTTAAAATAACAGGGAGATAATATACTCGTTTCTAGACACACATCGGTCCCTCTGTAAACCTGGGAATTTTTGGACACAATTTCTTTGGTATGTTTCGTACTTTCATAAACCTGAATAAATACTCGTTTGATAGATAGAAATGCATAAAGATCTATCTCATAAATCTTATAAATTTGTCTGTATTTTTCCGCACAAGTGAAAACTTTTCTCAATCACGCAAAGTCAACATAGTGAGGATTATTTTTAGCCTTAAAAACTTGGGTATTAAAGTGACTGTGTAACATTTATAGGGATGCATCCATCCGACTTTTTAAGTCCCGATACGATATACAGTATCTTTTATGTGTAAGGCAACATCAGGCTTGACTAAAACATCGCTTTCCTAACTTTGTAAAACAAAATGTAACAAATAAATACATAGATATAAATGTATTTAATTGTTATTTATTATTACAATAATAAATTGTACACCAACAACTTGGTATAAATCTTCAAAATTAACACATTAATGTGAATTACAATTCAAGTGTAAACCTTTTTCATGCAGCAACAAATTGGTCAAAACTTAAACAGGAATTAAAATTACAGTATATAATGTATATAGTATATAACATAGAATTTAATTGAATGGGTCAGTCACCGATATCCGATCCAGCTATTTGAGTCATTATCGGCCCGATATCCGATCCGGTATCAATATTATCAGTAAGCATTTAGGGGGATCTATTGGCAGAAATGGAATATAATATTCATAATTATGTTTTACTGTATAATCACCTGAAAATAAGAATCGTTGTGTTTTTGCTGGCTTAGAATGAGCCGTTTATATCTACATAGGGAGCGGGTACTTTTCACGTGGCCGGCCGCCATGTTTCTACAGTAGTCCAGAACGGCAAACCAAACACTGGCTCTATAGAGGACCAATCACGATTTCACGTTTTCACGTCTAGAGATGTCACTCATCCTGTCAAAAGGTGCCACTGGATTTACTTTATGATGCATTCAGGCTCTATTCAGTAAATAGTGTAGTAGTGGGTGAAGGTAAATTCTAACGTTATCATGATGTGTTCAAATATAACCTTGTAAAATGTTGGGTTTTTTTTGGTGAGAAACTTGAATAAATCCAGTTGTTTGATTGAGATGTTTTCACAGCAATATAAAATAGATAATAGAGAGGGAATCATAACCGGTTTAACTTCCTAACAAAAAACAGTATGCAAATGGTAATAAAGGTGTGTATGTTGACGTATACAGTTTTTATTAAATTAGTTTTGACGTTTGATTACATTTTTATTTTAATCTTTTTAATTCTGAGCAGTTTTGTTATTAATAAGAGTTTTTTTCACCAAGATGTGATCTTAGTACCTTGTCAGCATGTACGACAGAAGAATGTGCCTTTTATACATATATAGATATATATTCTGTATATATACAGTATATATTACTTTCATTATATTCAAAGTACCTTTATGTGTTGCGTTTAGGTGTGCCTTTTTTGTGTAACTTTTATGTTCAATGTGAAGTGTATGTTTTTTATTGTTTGTTTCATTGCTTTGTTTTTTTCAATAAACATATATCTTATCTTATTTTATATTGAGACCACCTTTGCATGCTAATATGACAAAGACAGAAGGGAATTTACTGCAATTACAGTACAATAAATCCCATATAGGAGAACTGTGTTGCCATAAAGAAAACAACGAACCATCCTCGCAGAGAAAAAGGCACTGACAAATGACCTCTCACATATTGATTGCTGTTCACCCAGACCCTCACACAGCATAATAACCAACAGCGAGCGCAGTAGCGTTGATATTTGTTGTGTTTTTTTTTTTTTTTCTTCTTATATTTCCTATTTGTCCTCAGGTTGAGTTTTAATGGCTGAGCAAACGAAGGAGAGAAACACAACACAACACAACGCGGTATTCTCCAACCATAAATTAGATTTGCACCTCCAGCAAACTTTCACTTTGCTACTTGGTAACTTGTCTCAGTTCTCATAAGTTTTCTAGTCTCCAGACGCCCCCCTCCCCTTTATACCCTCCCCCAACTCTCATCCTCCTGGTCAGTGAAACCGGTCCCAGCTGCACTTAAACAGAAACCCAGAGCTGCGGACGTAGACACATTCACGCACTCCCACTCCCTCACCGATTCCCTCTGAGGCACATAGGGTTAGAGTAATATCCAAAGTGCAGGTGGGACCTTGCTTTTCGTAGCGAGGCTGAACAAAGCGGGGCGAGAGCATGAGACACGTAATGGAGTGATGATCACTGCAGAGATTGAACAATCAAAGTGGGGAGGCTGGCGGTGGGGGCACTCATGGACTTGGGGAACTTGCACACTAATTGTATCTTATGACTAATTGGTAAATTAGTGAAACCTATTTCAAGGCGCCAGGCTTAGCTTTGGGGGACACCCACAGCTCATTATAGACTCATATTCTGGGCAGAGGAGGAGAAAAATAAAGGAAATTATACAATTGCTCAGGTGAGAATGGCAATTAAGCAAGTGCTTAAGAAGAGGAGGAAATGAAGCCTCATACACGCATAATTTACTATACTCTCCTGTGTGTGGCTTTAAATCACCACCGATCCAGGGCACATATTTATGGTGGCATGCAGAGGGAACAAGCACTCTATGTGTTTTTTGTTTGTTTGTATTATGTTTGTGTGCAGGCAAACATGTGTGCATGTTTTCCTGTATAGTGTATGGGTGTAAATATGCATAATTATGATAATAACTCAGGTTGATGTGGTTGCACTGCATGTTTTAATCTATTACTTAAATGCAAATTACAGCGTTTTTTAATGATGTCACTGCAAGGTGCATAAAAAGTAAGTCTGCTCTCCCGGTGAAACTATAATAAACCGTCCCTGAACAGTGTTTTTTACACATTAATGTTATGATTTGGAACAGTTTAGGCCTGATTCTGTGGAGAAGCCTCAGGAGGTAAGACGATGTCGTCAAAGACCAATAAGTCCTGCAGGATTTAAGAGCGGAAGAGTTTGTAGAGAGATGCAGAATGTAATTCACTGGAGATACGACCGTATTTTTAGATTCAGGCCGGTAATCTTTACAGGAAATAAAGAAATGTAGGCATCTCAAATAAACATTCTGCATGAAGACAAGATAGCTGCAGAGATGAGAACACTGGTCTAACTGGTTTCCCAGCTTTGAGAGCCAGCTGTTTGTTTTCTCAAATATTGATTTTACTTGTCGAAGATCACACAAATTACACTTCAAATTCTGTTTAAGGCAAGATTTTTCGCTGCTCCAGAGTTTACCACTCCTGAGAAAACCGCGAGCTAAGTCATATCCAAAAATACATACAGAAGTATGAACAGTTCAGCCACCGCTGAGTGAAAGTTGGGAAGCAGATGGAGCAATCAAGAGGCGAGATATGTGTAATGGAGTCATCTATATTTTCTTTCTTTGTCTTCAATCAGAAGGTGTTCACACAATCACAGGAGTGTGTCCTCAAAAAGCTGCAGAGGTGAGACAAAGAGTTGCTCTGGATGAGTTCTTAACCTTCAGCCCCGCTCATCTTCTCCCCTTAACACGCCGTCGCCGCGTGTTGAGTGTTTCTTCACCTGGCTCGGCCTCCTCTTGTGCTTTTGTTCCATCTCTTCATCACTATTTGGAGGACATTTAGGATATTTCCACAAGGACACCATCGATCCCTCCGAACCACCCTCCCCATCCAATTTGCCAGCAGTAAAACTAATATTGTCTTTAATCAGATGCAATTAGGCCTGCAAGTTAAGATCTCCTCCCAATTAAAACTCATTAGGCCCATAATGTCATTAGGGGAGTGTTGAGTAACCACTGCTTGCATAGGCGGCCCACTCATCACAAACAACAGTGCAAGTCGGTAGCTGTGGCCCACGTGAACTGCTTCTTAAAGGGTAGCGGCGCAGAGGAGAGGAGCTTTTAGTGAAGATATATCAAACTAGAGAAAACTAAAAGTTCAACCTCACACTCACACTCTGTGAGAACAACTTCAGATGGAAAAGTTGGCCATAGTAACAGCCAGGATGACTTTCTACTCATAACGGTACAGTTGTTTTTTTTTACCTTGTGACTAGGGCTGTTGCAGTGGAGGAATTTCCCCTACGGTGATAATGATTGGCTCAACAGTGCAATATGAGGTATTATTGCCATTTTCTTCAACAAAAAAAGCACTTTCAACAAGGAAACCAGTGTTTTGTTTTGTAAGTTATGTTAGTGACATTTTCCGTATTTATGTTTTGTTGTCTCCATATGTATTTTACTCAGTTTACGTACTTATTTTATGCCCAACTATAATTTGTTCCTTAACCTAACTAAGACGTTTTGTTGCCTTAACCTAACTGCAGATTTTACATTTTGTTGCATGGCGAAAAGCGTTGGTTGGCTATTTATATGTTAAAGTTCAAACACTCTGGTAGTAACAGAATAACCATGGCTGTCTGCTCCTGTTGATTACATGTCATTCATGAAATATGAATAAAAGGAGTGACCCTTTGTACATTCCCATCAAATATATATTTTTTGTTAAAGCAGAATCTAAATCTGTGAACGTCGTTTTTAAAGGAAGCAGAACAGATAAAGTAAAAGCAAAAAGGAGCTTTCAAAAATCTCATTAAATCATTGACATGCTTTTAAAAACTGGTATCACTTGAAATGTTGGATATTATGACCTAAAACGAAATGCCAGTGATTATCGCAGTATTTCCACAGTGATGATTCAGTGTTCAGTAAAGTTACCAAGGTGTTAGTCATTTCAAATACTCTATTTGGCATCATTTTTTTGTCTATAAATACACTGCTTTAAGTTATGATAATACAGTGCTGACGCATGTGATATGTAGATACAGTCTGGGGTGCATTTTCCAAAGTTTGATCAACCTAAGGTGAAGCTAAATGAAGCTGTTTTAGAGGAATGGCTGTAATTATTAGGGCTCTATAGTCAATTAGTCGTTTTTTATGCATTTTTCATGAATGACTTGTTTTCAACAAACTTATGAGCACATCTCTAAACACAAGATTTGATGTCTTTAAGAAACTATAGATCTGTTGATTGAATCAACTAATCGATTATTCAACAAAATGGTATGAGTGTTAGTCCACTAAGAATTTCTTTGGCCGAGGACAGCCCTAGTAATTATGATGATTTGGGGAAACTCTCATGACTTGGTGGTTAATAAAACAAAATTAACACAACATTGGTTAAGTCTGACCCACACTAAAAGATTTTTAAAATCTTAACATTCTGAAAATGTGAGCGACCCCACACATGTTCAATTTAACAGTTTTGTTCCTATAGTGTGTTGAGAGCAACAATTTGGCCAAAACAGCAGCACACCACACACTAACAGATTCCCTTCATGAACAACAAGGAAAAAAAAAAAACGTAAATCTCGCAAAACACCTCGTGATCAAACGTGACTTTAGTGTAAACAAACATGGTGGACGTCAGACAGGAAGAATTAGCGATCTTAGTTTTTGTTCTACTTTGTACTGAAAATTCATTAAGGATGGATGAAGTCATGGAGACAAAGAGTTCAATAAACACTTGTGTTGTTGCAACAAATCGACAAGTTGCTCCTCCATTTCTGAGGTCCATCTGACTACTACTTTATGCTTCGCCATGACCACACTTGGCTGCCAATTAGCTATCACTCTTTTCCATGTGACAGCGTCATCGTCTGTCCTCGGGGTTTCCCCACACACAACAGGATATCCAATCGTAAATATTGAACATGTTTAATATTTACGATTTGAAATCGATGCGGCCAGGATGGACTTCCAAGCCGTGGGGGGGTGTAAAAAAAACACTCTTAACATACCTCATACCACAGGAATATCTGGAACGATAATCTTAAGCACCATTAAAAAATCAAGGCTTTGCTGACGATCGTCTGGAGGAGGGGGGGAATCGGCCCCAAAATCGACTTGATCAGTGACCACCACCTGTGTTGTTCGAAACCTGACCCACATATACGCACAATAACTGTGTTATTTATTTCCATAAATTTGCTCAAAGAAAAAACAATCAATAACACAGTAGACCATGTCACTTCTGTAACACTCCTATAAACAAAAGCAGTAGCAAGGTCAAATTTTAAATTTTCATTACCGACTGCAAAATAAATAAATGGATTACTGCGTACAACAAAACCTAATAAAACATAAAACAGTTTGCACAGATGCACAACAAAATGAAAATTTATGAAGTAACTTATTTTCTATTATGCCTGATCCAACCTTCATTAAGCTGCTAAAAACAATGTTGAACAAACCCAGACGGCAAAACTGCAGAAGGTATATTGAATCTGAGGGTCTCTCTGTCGTGCTCAAGAGCGGCTCATCATTGAGTCCTGTGCCTACTACTGACGCGTTCGTCTAAAGCCTTGAGACAGCACTACCTTGAAGTTAATGTGCTAAAGGCACACAGACATGGTAGATGGAGATTCATACTCTCTCAACACTCCCTTTGAAAGCTCTCACAGGTTTCCTTGGGCACGTATAGGAAGCTTAAAGCATATCATTATGTAATTGTGCAAACTTGAAACTAGCCGAGCAGGAATCCATTTAAAAATGTATAGTATGCTGCATTGGTGAAAGGGACATTTATCAGTACGAGGGGTTTCAGTGGTGTGTGTAGGGCCTGTGAAACGTCTGTGTGACACCAATCAGCGCTAATTACCGTAGGGGTTTGAGTTTTCCTCCCGCCTCTAATTGGCCTTTGCTGTCAATCAACAAGTGATTTCTGCTCACAATTGAACTAAAGGGAATGATAGAAGCAGCGATGGCGGGATAATTGAAAATAATTGAGCAAATTGCGGATTTGAGAAGTTGGCTTCATCAGCACTGCGGGGGCGGAATATAAGCATGTGGAGAGGGGAGAGGTGAACAGAGGAAAAGCCAGATCTTAATGATAATGAACAAAACACTCGCCTCCATTTTGCCTCCACCCCCGAGGAAAGACCTGCTTATCTGAATAATCAGCCTGAGCATGTCTCAATGTCACATGCATGGGAGAAGATGAGCACCTTTGATCTCTGCATCCTGAGCTTCGGCAGCTATTCAGCAGCCTGAGGGCTCACATCCTGGCCCCAGTCTGAAAAGCCTCTCAAGCACAGAGGAAGTGTACCTCTGTGGTGCAACTGTGTTGGAGTCTCTGCATGTAATTAAATGTGTGAATCCAGCGCTGGGCATGAGTGAGCCGCAGAGAGTGGGCACGTTCATATGTGTAACATTTAGACATGTGAATTTTAATGACTCTTAAAGTGTCCAGTATCAAGTAGATATCAAGCTCGGTTGCAATGAAAAGGCATGTGAATGACATGATAATGCCCAAGGCAAAAGCATGCATTAAGAACGCCGTTGTAGTCTGTGCTGACTGCAAATTGTAAATGCATCTGCGTAAATATGTTACTCTCAGAGCTAGTGATGTAGAATAAAAAGTGAGAAAGACTGCTTATGGCAGAAGGGAGGGAGGTGGATGGACTTTCAACCAGGAGACTGGTGTTTTGTAAGTTACATTAGTGACGTTTGTGACGTGTTTTAAGTGACGTTTGTGACGTGTTTTAAGTGACGTTTGTGACGTGTTTTAAGTGACGTGTTTTTAGTGACGTTAGTGAAATGAAAAAAGAAAATGGAGAAAAATGTCAATCAAAGTTTCCCCAAAGCCCAAGATGACGTCCTCAAATGTCTTGTTTTGTCGACAACTCAAAGATATTCAGTTTACTGTCATAGAGGAGTAAAGAAACCAGAAAATATTCATTTAAGAAGTTGGAATCAGAGAATTTTGATTAAAATGATTAATATATTATCACAATAGTTGTCGATTCATTTAACAGTTAACAACTAATCAATTAATCGTTGCAGCTCTTGTTCATCTACTTATTTTAAGGCCAACCATTTCCTTAACGTAACCGTAAACTGTATATAAGAAGTGGACATAGTCACGATGTCACTCATTGGTTTGTGGACTGCCGTTCTGAAGCCTTGAGTTCGGTATTTTGTCCGTCGCCATCTTGGTTTTTTGCAACCAGAAGTGACACGAGAGGGTGGAGCTAAATACACACTTTTTGCCCCCTGCTGGCTATTAGAAAGAATCCAAGTTTAAGGCACTTCAGCATTGGCTTCACTTTCAGATCCTGGAGGTTGCCCCCCCTGAACCTAACTAAGTGGTTTTGTTCCCCCCTGCTGGTACTGCACCTTCATAGAGGCGTGTAATATTCACGCAAAACGTGACACGCTATCCTCTGGTGGAGAGGCGGGTCAATTACACGCTTTGGAGCGATACCGGGTTGAAATATCATGGCAAATGTATGCCCTTTCTCTACTAACTTTATTTTGGCATTGCTGTGTGTATGTGTGCAGCAGCAGCAGAAACCAACCCCAGTCTACTAGATTTTCATCCGTGGGTGGATTTGTGTATCTGATAGAGTAGCAATACTGACAAGCTATTGGGACTAAAGGCGGTCCCTCAGTTTCAGTTGTTTGTCATCTCTTCTTTTTCTTCCTCCTACTCTCCCCCATCCTCAAGAGCTGCTTACCTTCCACAGCTTTGAAAAAAAAAAACAAAAAAAAAAACATCTCGCCTGCAATTTACATTTCCATATGCTGCCAGTGGCGCCAGAGAGAGTGGATAATTGGGTTGAAAGTGGTGACGGTGAGAGCAGGATAGAAAGGGATACAGAGAAGGCCAACTGAAAAAAAAAAAACACAAGCCATTACAGAATGGTTCTCTTTTTTTCCCCTTCACTCGTCATTTTGCCATGCTGCTCTTAACCACTTGTGTAGCTGAAAAGATTTACCTTGGCCTCCCATTCTCTCTCACTCCCGCAGAATCACTCTGTACTTGCCTCCCCCAGAGCCTCGCTCCCGCCCTGCTCCTGCCTCATCCATATTCATCCTGCGTCTCTCCCTCTCTCTCTCTCTCCCTTCCTCTCTCTCACTGTGTCACCCACAGCATGGCGTTAATACACCAATTAGTACTAAGAGCAGATAATGGACTATGTCATATTGCAAAAGGGAAAAGTGAGACACAGAGACACAGCGAGTGAAAAAGAGAAAAAGAGAGTAAGATTGAGAGGGGTGAGTGAGAAAGGGAGAGAGCGAGAGAGAGAGAGAGAGGTGTCTTTATGGATGTGGTCTCTGAAAATGTTGAAATGCTGCGTTTGTTGCAAACATCCATCCAATGGAAAGAGCGTGATGGGAAGAGCGCTTCGGCGGTCACAGGGTTGCTATATAAAAGCTGAGGTGTTACACCAACGCTTTGCTGGCTCCAAATACTGACGTCTGTTCGGCTTTGTTGGACTTTTAAACCATTTTCATTGGTTTCTTCCTCTTTCACTACTGGAAATGCCATACCGTTTCCTTTCCTGCCACTGCGTTCACATCTACGCCTACCGGCTTTGTACTAACTCTACACTGTATGCACGGTACGGGGCATGCATGAAAGGCCACAGAGACTTCCTCCAGTGATGGTGGGTCTCTGGTAGTGTGTCTCTATTTGATAAAGGACATTGATTTTTCTTAACCTGAAAGGAACAGCGTGTAACATTTGGGGGGATCTATTGGCAGAAATGGAATAAAATATTAATAACTATGTTTTCATTAGTGTATAATCACCTGAAACTAAGAATCGTTGTGTTTTTGTTAGATTAAAATGATCAATTCATATCTACATAGGGAGCGGGTCCTCTTCACTGAGTCCACCATGTCGCTCCACCATGTTTCTACAGTAGCCCAGAACGGACAAATCAAACCCTGTCTCCAGCTAGGCCCATTCACATTTTCACATTTTCGTGTCTAGGGATGTCACGAGAACTGATAATTCTATACTAAGGCGATGCCAGTTGATGCCATTATGATGCAATCAGGCTCTATTCAGTAGAAAATGAGCATTGGGCGAAGGTAAAATCTAACGTTATCATGATCTGTTCAAATGTAATCTTGTAAAATTTCGTTTTTGGCAAGAAACTTGAATCAATCCAGTTCTAGAGACAGCCTTTTTGAGTTTTTACGTTACCCAAAGGCCACCACAGTTCTCAGACACGCTTATGAAACTGTGGTAACCACAGAATGCAAAACCTTGTACCGCCAGCCGCCGTCTAACTTGCGTTGCTCCAAAAGTATTGTCATTATGTTAAGGATGGCCTCTGAGCGAGGCAAACGGCGTTACCACGGTTTTGCACTCGGCGCCTCACGTTACTGCAGTCTTGGAAAAGGAGGAGTGAGCAGAGGGGTACTCAGCTGGTTGCAATCTGCAACCACACCAACAGATGCCGCCAAATCCTACACACTGTCCCTCTTTTGCCACGATTTAGCAACATTCTGTATCAACTTATTGAAAACAAATATAGGCATTTTGGCAATTAATGTACCATCAATATAATACAAACAATCACATAATGGAGATTTATATGATACAGATGCATTTTGAAGTAATGCATTGCAGCTTTTAAGATAACTGATCAAAATTCATCATATCAGTCCTTAATTCATTATACCAAATAATTGTACTTCCACCAAAAAATACAAACTGTGAAACTGATTATTTTATATAACACATTGGAAAAGACAATGTACTTTCATAACAATGTCTCATAACAAAACAAAATGTGATTTTGTGTTTTGCGGTAAAAGAGATAATTTGCCAATCACTGCAAAACAAGAAGCTGCATAACTGTGAAAATAGGAGCTATTTGCAAATAGGGCAAGGTGTTATGTAAATAACGGTGCTGCATAAGTATGAGCTCTGACTAGGAAAAACTGGCATTAATCAAACATGAGCTAGAACAAATTAAAATATGCCAGCTGTATGACTCCATTTTCTCCTCCTTTTTAGCAAAAAAGACATGAAATATTCAGGCAAACAGGACCACTGATGCTTTGTTGATAATGTCTGTGTTATCGCGCAAGACATCGCTCTATTGAGAATATAAATGCAACATGGAACACAAGTGAACAAAAAGAATTATTATTAACAATGACTGAAATTTTCACAGTCATGGTCGAGCCTGAATGAATTTATTCAGTGCGAGAAAACGTCCCCGCACACCAGTACAAAACCACTACAAAGCTACACAGTGGCGGGCTCTTATCTTGGACTTCCTTTCATTTCCCCCATCCCCTGTGTATTTTAACCACTGCATTTATCAACACTTATCTGGATCATTTTATTTGGGCAAAAGCAGGAAAGTAATTATGATGTGATGTCTAAAAATTGAAGACTATTTTATAGCTGGACATTTGATAAGTACCCGATACAGAAAATCTGTTTCCTGTCTCCAGTATTTATTTGAGAGCCACATACTGACTACTAAAATAAAGAGCAATTTAATAGCATCCTTTACATTAACTGTGGATGTTCAGTATACTCTATTTTGACCTTAGGGCTGGGAGAAATGGCCAAAATCTTCTATCATCTTCTATTATATAGGTCATTTCATATCGTAGTAACTATATATATCACGATTTAGCATATTTTCTGGTCAATGCTTTCTCTAGCCCAACTCGTCAAATAACGCCACTTGGTCAGTGCCCTTCGGCATCGGGGACTGACGCACAGGGCACCCTTCTGGCATTATTTTTGTACGGACCAGGGACGGCATGTCAATATACGCGTGTTACATGCATAATATCCTTTCAAAATAATCTTCCGTTTTCACAGGAAGTTAGATTTAGGCAACACAACCACTTAGTCAGGGTTAGGAAACGGTCGTGGTTGATGGTCACTTCACTGGCTAGCGACTCACTTGACTCACGTGACTGACGACAGTAACGACTCACGTGACTAGCGAGTCACGTGACTCACGGGATCGACGATAGCGACAACTCACATGACTAACAACCGACGTGACGAAAATAAGTAGTTTCTTTTAGTTTCACATGGGACAATAACACCGGCCTCCTGGTAGAAAGTCCTGTGTTTGTTTGACCCATCCACAATACCCCCACCCGCCCTTAGCGGACTCTCACGCTGTTAATACTGCATCACTTGCTTTGACCGTTGAATAACGCCGCGGGTGGGTTTACATTTGGACTTAGTTGAAAGCCCGGTTCGTCACATGCTGTTGGTAAAGGGTGCCTCCACGCGTCGTTTTTTGATGCAGAGGGACGATGCACAATTGTCAGTATTTGACAAGCTGGGAGTGATACCGGGTTGTTCAGTAAATAAGTAGTCTACAGTATATGAATTAACCACATGGTAAAACCTATTTTTGTATACATCTGTGTGAATTAAATTTGGATTAAATTGAATTTAAAACTTGACAAATGAAAAGTAGTCAGTAAATTCTCATTTAATTAAGAATGTTAGTGCCAAATGAATCAGATAGACAATAGTTTGATTTAACAGAGTTTAATTAGAATGAAAAATTGAAGTTAATATGTGCTTATTATCAATTTAGACGACGTAATTGTGTATCACGATATCTCGATATATGATTTCATTAAGATCTGATTCCACTGAAAGACGAAAAATCATCATATTGAATTGTCGTCTAGCCCTGCTGTATTTGACCTCCCTGCAAAATGATCAGTCATCAGCTTGAAGAGACTGTAAGGCAGATGATATCTGAGGACAGTGAACCTTTCACATGAACAATCCATTATGTGGAAATATCTTAATGAATATGCTGCTTTGCTTTAGTTATAAGATAACTATATACTGTGTTTGTGTATATGTGTAGAGGTTTCTAATGAACTATTCATTATAGTGCATTTTAAGACCACTGCTGCACTGACCTTAACACAAATGTTTAGCTTGCATTACCAGAGAATACAATCCAGTCTCACAACCACATAATATAATGATATCCAGCTTTGATTAAGCAAGTATAGAGCATCTATTCATCTTTATATAACCGTCTTTACACTTGACTTTCTACGGTCATGTTATCTGTGAGTTAAGTGATCAAGCAGCGAGGCCTGCAGTATTTGTAACAAGGGACCGCTGCTTGTGTTTTGTAAGCCAATCAGCACTTAATCATGTGTAGTCACTATTGTTGTTGCTAAGAGACCGGGGTGCGATGAACAACTGCTCAGACTGTGCAGAAGCATGATGCTGTAAATGTGTCCACGTTTGGTTCTTAGTGGTCCAGTATAGGCGGGGAGGTTTGCATATACAGTCACTTCTGATTGTACTGTGACTTTGCATGAATAACATCTGATGTTGAAAAATAAAATCCTGATAGTGTGCGACTGCCACAGAGCACAAACTACATTATGCTAGCTGTTTATTGGGCGCAATGAGTCAGGCGGCCCATGAAGGTCAATTGACTGGATTTGAGAGCAGTATAACAGAGTAGGTAGGCTACTGTGTGACAGAAGGCTAAGTGGCAAAGGCGTGTAGAGCCCATTCAACGGAGCCCAGTATTAGCTATCATAATAGAAACTGACAAAGGCATTTTCAGAGAGGAGAGAAAGATTGCAACACGCACTGCGGACTGGTGCAATTTTTGCATGTGATGTGGAAGTTAAATAATATCATCTGGCAGTGTATCCTACTGTACACTGTGTTCACCAGGAGACCAAAGACTAATCCAGAGTTATTACTCCTGGCAAGGACGAGCTAAAGAAAAATTAAACAAAAAACAATATTCTGTATTCAGACATTTTTGGTTCAGTATATAATTAGTGGGTTCAAAACAGATGCAGCAAAATAGTTTCCACAACAAACAGAAGATGAAAAGAAAAAGTATTTGGTCACCCTTCCTTTTACAGATCTGCAAATTTCATGGTAATTAGGAGAAATTTGGGAATTACCATGGGAAAATATACCTGTTAGGGTAAACCAAAAAATGGATGTTGATGCCAAATCCAGGAGGCCTTACAGGCCCAGTAAGAGGGACAGATAATAGCCCTGTTAGGACAATGGGAGCCCGGAGGGAAAAGACCCAACAGAAGAGGAACCGCAGCAGGCCGTATCCACTACTGAAGGATCAGAATAAAGCTGGTCATTGATTATTGGACCTGCAGCTCTCCAATACCTGACCTATCATCTACAAAAGAAGATCTAAGGCCCAGCGTAAGCGTAACAGCAGTAAGAGGAGAGGGAGGGTAGAGAGAATTAAATAGTTATTGAAGTTGATTTAGGACAAATGAAATGTCTATCAACTTGTGACCTTATAAAAGTGTGTGTAATAATGAGTACATGGGGAAATGAAAGCAGAGGAGACAGAGCAGACGCAGATGGCTGCAAAAATGGAAGTAGGTTAGAAGGCTTGATTAATAAATCAGCAAAACATTGGTTCATGACTCGACATGTCCTGGGCGTATGACCTACTAGAACCTACGAGAAATGGGGATGATTTTGTCACTATAGGGATGCACCGAAGCCTGTATCAGGTATCTGGTCCAATACTGTGCTCATGTACTCGTTCTCGTGAATCTACTCCAATGCAACCAAAGCCGATACCACTTTACGGCAACATAACGTAAACCGACAATGCAAACCGGTGCGGTGGTTGAAGTGCCTAACAAGCTGGCCAGCTGCAACAATAAACCGATGCACAAACAGGTTAAATCCAGCTGCAGTGTATGTGCAAAACAGACCAGTTCACCCGACCCGTCCTGGAGAGTTAGCAGCCACGATGTTGCGTGCATTGTCGTGGACACATGCAGCCACTTTCCCAGTAAAAGTCTCCACCACATCATTTAGTCTAGCTATGAGGTTGTCAGTTGTGTGTCTGGCTGGCGTACTCTGTCGGGGTTTCTGCCAGTGTATTGCCAGCCTGGCGTAACGTGAGCGAGAGTGTGATGATGAGTACGAAGTTAGCGGTAACGTTATAGCTGTGAACGTAGCAGTGCAGCGTGTGTACAGTTTATTTGTCGGTGAATAAATGCTACAACTCCTCAAGACCAAAGTCAAGTTCCTGTGTCTTGCTCGCCACCTGCTGATTAAAGTGAAGGGGGTCAGCCCTGAAGCTAGCGACAATGCCGACTCAGGCTCACTTAATGTGGGCCAGATATTCTCCTTTTAGTGACAAGATACTCCTCTGAGTCTTTTATATATATATATATATATATATATATATATATATATATACAAACGGTGAATTATTCACATCCCTACTGCAAACTATGCTCTGTTTCTATCAGGAAATATCAGGTATCGGTGCATCCTTAGTTGTCACGTATCCTCTCCTTCTCAATGATGTAAAAGTACAGATTGTGTGCAACTAGGTCAGGTCCACAGATCTTGTCTGACTATAAAAGTGACATTTCCCTGTCAGCAAAAGGATACTTGCAGCTCAAACTATTTCCTGCAACTATACCAACTGCTACAATTAAGGAGGGAGCTGTCGTTAACTACAGTGTTTTCACATAGTATCTTTAAATCAGGCCACTAAGGGGGCGTTCACACCGAACGTGAAGTGAACTTTTCGCGTGGTGCCATTACATACAAAGTCAATGAAAAGAGGCGAACAGATGCAAGCTTGCACCACAACAGTTGAAATATTTAAACTCCAGCGAGAAATTCACTTGACTCTGTGTCACAAAAGCCGATCAGCGTTGACATTCTCCTCGTTGTTGAATCAGAAATGGAGGAAAAAAATATTGCAGCTCTCTGTGGACATGAGAGCTCTACGAATATTTGTACAGAGACCGGACAAAACTCTGTGCATAAATGTATGTGTATAAACCACACACTGTCTACGGTATAATCAACAACCTCACTGCCGTATTTATGCCTAGAGATGTTATGTTGAGTGTTGATGCAGCAGCTGCATAGCCTGGCGCTGATAGAGCCAAACTCCATTCAGAAAATAAGCATTTTAAAAGTTGTTTGTTTGTCGTCTTGCGGACAGACATGACAAAGCATAAATTCAGACTTTTTACAAATCTGCATCATTATGTAGTTATATCGGTATCTGTTTATACAGCACAACCTGTTTATCTTGGGTTAATGCCACTGTAGTGGCGTGTGGCTTGTTAAACATAGTGATTACAGAGCCGCCAGGTGATGTTAAGAACCGATATTCCACAGTGTTTGGTTTTCCGAAGTATCTGAGACTTTCACAACATGTACAAGGCAGCGATAGTGGTTATTTTGGCCATGGTTGATGAACACAAATGATCCCGGTGGGCAAAGCAAATTTTCGCCTCATGTTTGGTGTGAATAGAGCATAAGGGTGCTAGTGAGAAGGTAATGGGGAAGGCTTTAGGAAGTAGACAGTTGTAGAAATCCTCTGCACCAGTCTATTCTGATTATGATGTTCTATATGAAAATAGGCAGGCTAATCTGAACCACTTTACTATAATGTGAGTGCTGGCCTAGACTCTTGTACTGCACTGCCAGAGTAACAATGGGTATGTTTGAATATTTCTGGATGTGTGAGTGTGTGTGTGTATGCACTGTATGTATATATATATATATATATGAATGCACTCAATGTACTGAACCTACTAATATAAAATATTATCATAGCTGTATATTACTTCCTCCCGGTGCTACACATTCCCCTGTGCTATTATGTTGATGCAGTACGGTACTGTATATGATAAGCACAATACCGTACATGACACATGTGATATAATGTGTATGTAGCATCAATGATGCAGTGGAAATAAATGATATATAGTGTGTAGCCTGTAGGCACTCTACAGCACCGTGTATCATATAATATGGTTTAGTATATGGCTTCATTTTACAGGTCCACAAATTTCATGGTAATTAGTTGATAATTAGAAAGTAACCTGTTAGAAATTTCTTTGGAATTACTGCCAAATTACCCCAATATTTATTTAATTAATTGAAAATGACTTTATTAAAAACATTATTTAACCATTAAATGCTAAAATAGCAAAACTAATAGAAGACTCTTCTGATCAGGTACAAATCTCACCATTGTGTGACTTATTGTTCACACAAATGTAACCTGGTAGCTAATGTCATGATTCAGGGAGTTTTTTTTAAGAAATTTCAAATAAGTTATTTGCTAATTATTATCTATTTATCAGCAGACATGGAAATAAAGCATATCAATTAACTTTGTATTATTTTCCTGAAAATGTTTAAAAGAAATTACCAGCTATTGGGAAATAGCGGAATATAATTATTAAATGATGTTTATAATAAAGCAATTTTCAATAAATTTTGAGGTAAATATTGGGGTAATTTGGCAGTAATTCAAAAGAAATTTCAAATAGTTTACTTGATAATTATCAACTAATTACCATGAAATTTGCGGACCTGTAAAATGAAGTGTTACCGGCCATTCTTATGTATAGTACATATATAGACCCTGTGATAAGTGATGAGAGAAAGAAGACAAGATAGTTAATTACTATTGTAAGTAAGTGAATCATTGATTTGTCAATTACTTTGCACGGCATAACAGCAACCTGCACTGCCACTGTGTTTTAACATACAGTAGAATAAGTGGCTTCTCGCCAGTTTTCTATTTATACCTCCAGGAGAAAACTGGGAGTGAGAAACCAGACTTAGAGTGGTGCATGCTGGTAGTTCAGGATTAACATGTACTTCCAATGCTGGGAGTTCCAACTCCACTTGAAACTGTTGCTGTGTGTCATCCCCTGACTCACTCTCTCATAGAGCGTCTCGCGTGTGCTCTACAGCAGCTAAACCATGTTACAGTTAAGGGTTTTAACTTGTTCTTAACTTTGTATTCCTCAGATTATTTCTCCGGTTTCGCTCTCACTTGTGAGCATACCGAAGAGCCCCCGAACTGCCAATTTATGACAGTCCTTCAGCCCCGTCATCTTGATTCGTCAGCACCTTGTCCGTCAGAAAAATAATCTTTAGAAAAATCCATCGGTGCCTGTGCACACAGAGGAAAGCAAACCATCTTAGAAGGATTTTATCCCCTCTGAGAATGAGTGCTTTGACATTACACATTGTCTGTAGTGCTGTAAAACTAATGAAACAATATGAAAAGCCCATTGAGATGAATTCAAGATGGTGCACTTAAGTGATTTAGTCTCATAATACAGATGAGTTGTTGTAGTTGTGCGGTTTCCATTCAATTGTCAAGCGAATTTTAAGCGAACTTTGGAAATGTTGAAAAAAAAGAAATGCGAATAAGGCGCGTTTCCATCAGCTGGTCTAGAGCGAATAAACTCGGCTAAAGCGTAGTTTGGTCAGAAGGTGGCGCTGTAGGCTACGCATGACTGTAATCCGCCAGTAAACAGAGTAGAAGAGGAAGTAGAGGTCGCGAATGGGAAACAAAAGAAGTTGGCTTGGCCATCTAACCATCTATGATAGAGAAATGGAGAGAGGTTTTCAGGAATTGGACAAGTTTTAATTGTTCTTTCATGTCAACTAGTATTGGCCATGTTTCAAGTTGTCAAGAGACGAAGACGACCATTCACACGCTGTGGGAATATCTGAGACACCGACAGCGGAAACAGCTGATTAGTCATGTGAGTTCACTGCGTCAGAATTTATTCGTCTAAGTCGTTTCAATAACACATTTAGTGCAATAACTCTTTTTGGATGGCGGCAAAAACCACCTCAAGCGAGCGTAAAAACAATTTTTCCGCAATTGAGGAGGTTTTATCGAATTTAGCTTTCCTTCAAAATGTGCACAAAAAATATGTGAATGGAAACATGGCTATTATCGTTATGGCTTTGTCTATTAATTCACTGAGTATACATGTACTGTATGAAAATGGTTGGATCTTTTTAATATACATACAATGCATACAATACACTTCTAGTCTTAGTAATGTGAAAAAACAACACAGGAGAAATGCGTGAGAAAGATATTATACATGTATTAAACATATTTGCAGATTCCGAGAGGATTATAGATGTGTTAGATTAGAAAGTAATCTATGAACTATTATAGATTTAAAAATTAAAATATTTACTGAATGAATATATCGGACCCCCTGCAGAGTGGTACGAACCCCTGGGGGTCCCCGGACTGCTTTGCAACATGAGTCTACGGCTCTGTCTCATGAAATGTTGTCTACTTTTTCAGAAACCTGAAGATTTCTTTTTTCAGTGAAACACATAGTATATAGCTGCATTTAGATCTGCAACGATTAATTGATTGTTGTCAACTATTGAATTAATCGGTTTCGGTTTGATTTTTAAAGAAATAAATTCTCTGACTCCGGCTTCCTAAATGTGAATATTTTCTGGTTTCTTTACTCCTCTATGACAGTAAACTGAATATCTCTGAATTGAAGACAAAACAAGACATTTAAGGACGTCATCTTGGGCTTTGGGAAACACTAATGACATTTTTTTTTACCTTTTTCTGACATTTCACAGACCAAACAACTGATCAAATAATCCAGAAAATAATCAACAGTGACAATAATCATGAGTTGCAGCCCTGTAGTTGCATTAGAGCCCTGGCTGTATTTTGATTTAAAAAACATATCTTAAGAAACTACATCTGAGAAGAGTTATAGAGTAATATACTGTATGTGTCACAGTGAGTTGGGATATAACAGTGGGAGGCCGATACTTCTGGAGAATTACACCAGTGAATTTAAACTCTTTTTGCAGGGAAACCACAGATGACTAGTTCAAGAAGAATGTCTGATGGTTCCTGAACCCCACACGTTGGGAAACCATGTGAGTTAGGAAACTAAAAAGAAAGAAAGAAAGAAAGAAAGAAAGAAAGACACCAAGTGCTACACTGTAAACAATTGCTGTTAATTTACAGCAGGATTTCAACAGTATTAACCTGTTATTGCTAAAAACAGTGCTTTACTGTTAATACATCGTTCATAGGCCGTTTTTTAACTGAACGCATTCTTAAAAAACAGCGTTTCATGCAGTATTGTTTTAATTCTGGGACCTGATTTGCACATGTGAGGCTTGTACATTGTACATGATTGTAAAATCAGTGAATTAGCTCTGTTCTTCACTCACATGTTGTTCTGGTTTGCATTCTGTGCTTGTACTCAGCTATAGACAGACATTTTGGGGAAAGTGTCAACAAGTCTATTATAGCCTTTTTCCTAACAAGTGCCTTTAATTGTATTTAGTGTGACTATTCCTATGTCTGTAACCTGCTAAGTCTATTCATCTAGGAAGTAATTATGTTTATTAAAATGTATGTAAAAAATAAATAGTGCATTAAAACAAATCAGTAAGATAATGTAAAAGAAAGGTGAAAAACAGCTATATGATGTATCTTTAAACAGTAAATTAACTGTAAAATACTGTGAAATTAATAAAGTTCAAACTGTATTTTTCATTAACAGTATAAAGCTGTACATACAACGACAGTATAATAATGTTAATTTTACAGTAACATAAAGGCAACCCTGCTGCCAGTTCTTTACTGCTATATTACTGGTAAATTCTTAACAGTGTAGTGTTATACAGGGGGAGCAATGTAACTGTAGTGGGCGGGCAGAAAGTGGGACATTATTTCCTGCTCTAAGTCTGGGTTGGTTATAAAAACTGTCTTCAAACTGTGTTTTAGGCCACCAAACTGTGTGTGAAAGGGCGATGATGAATGCGCTATAGGTTGTAATAGGCCTGATGCAGAACTGCAGTGGTCGAGATGTAGCGTGTGAATGTGAATGGTCCTGATGAGAGAGCTGCGCGCTGCCTGGGAGACTAGAGACGAGTGATCCGCTCGGTGCGTCAGGACGCACAAGAGACACCCGCAGATGGCCTGTGCACACTATCCCACTTCCAACGGGTGATTTAGAGCTTTTTTTTTGATTTTGTGAGTGAGACTACATCACATGAAGGTGAAGAGTTTGAGAAAAGGACGCACATACACAGCAGAGAATCATCCAAGAGGAGTCAGATTTGTGTTACGCAGACGGTTTTGCAAACGGTGGCACATTCGCTCACCGACGGACGACTACACAACTTGAGCTTCACATTCAACCTCTCCAGCTTTGACATTCACAGCTTAACGTTGTCGCATGTTATTGCTGTTGTTCAGCAGGACAATGGTGTCGTCGCTGTTATTTATTTTGATGCCCACACGGGCGCATTTTCGTGAGAATCTGCTCTGTCCGTGAGGATTTCTCTCCATCACTGTCTCTCTCTGCCTTTTTATCACATTGTTTTGTTTTTTTTTTAAATCGGGTGGATTTTTTTTTCTCGTCGGTTTGTCTTTAAGATAGCAGGCTATTAATTTTTAATTCTTATGCATCCGCACGAAGACGGGACCAGAGAGGAGAAAACGAGAGATAACCAGAGAGGAGGAGAGGAGGAGAGGAGGAGGAGAAGTGAGGAGGCAAGAATGAATGAGACACACTGAGCAACCAAGGAGATTGGGAGGAATCAAGGTAGGAGCCAAGCAGCAGTTTTCATCTTATATATATATATTTATTTATATATTTATATATATATGTGTTCTTAATATGACACCAGTGCGACATTAATAGCGTGTAATGTGCACCACCACAGGCTCCCAGGATCAGGCTGTGTGAGGTGCTCAGGCGTGTAAGCTTATTTATTAATATCTGATCCTTTTGACAGATATATGGAGTTTGTGCGTCAACAGCTTCGTATGTTAAATGCTGTGCTATAGATGCTTTAAATTTGAGAGAAGGGACTCCTGTTTGTGGGCCTTTATGCATTGCAGCGTGGCCTGCACACTAAAAAGATTTGGGCATTTTTGATTAATATACAGTCTGGGGGAGAAGGTGGGGGAAAAATAGCCTACTGTTTTCCAAAAAAGCAAAGTGGAAGAAATTTGGCAAATCAAGTGACACTGGAAAAAACCCAAGTGGTGAACTAATTCTTTCCTTGTTCACCAGAAAAAAATAAGCAAAAGTAGCCAACATGTCCTGGGATGTTGGCTTCATGTGTGATTTTTTAGCAAACACCCCTCTCACTGGAGCTCCTTCCAAAAAGAGAGAAAGAAATGAAGCACCTCATTGACTATTAGAGGAAGAAAAATGCATCAGAGCGAAGTGTGCAGCCTTAAAGTGAACTCCTCTGCCCAATCCCCCATGTCCCAGACTACACCATTAATCCCATCAAGTCATCACCTATAGGCCAGCTGCTCTCTTTGAGGAATGTGGTCCCACAACAAGATGATTTATGTGAAATCCCAATTAGAGGACGTATATGGAAATGGCCATCCTGATCAAATAATAAATGCATCAGCGTAAAAACAACAGGCAAGAAAAAATCCTCCCAAATAATCCAAATTTGATCAAATGTGACCCCGTCATGCTCATGAAAACTGAGGCGCTTTCATATTGTTACTATTCTGAACTAATTCCCAATTTAATAATAAAACATCTAATAAAAAGGCAGCCTGCGTTGTGGAAGAAATTAAACCTTTTCTTCTTCTTCGTGTGTTATTATGATAAAACTGAACCCGAGGATGCACACATGAAAGAGCCTGAAAAACAGTTATTTTTTTCTGCTGGTAAGCCTTTTTCCTCATTTCACCGGGGTGCATTGTGTTTGTCCTGCCAATTCTTGGGGAAAAATTGGCATGTCTACTATTCTGAAGGGGCTGAATGAAATTCAAATTCTTCAGGTGGTAAAACAGCAATATTGCAACTGTCTGATTGCGTTATCTGGGCATTCAAGAAGCCAGACTTGGAATTGGTTTACTGCCAAACACTCTCCCCGGGAAGACAGAAGGATTTATTTCCCCCTTGTCTGCGTGTCACATCACCATCAGAAAAATTATTCTCGCCTTTCAATGGGTGAATAATAGTCATACATTAGCATGGCATTAATGATCGTCAGACTTTTAATAAGTCACTAATCGTGATTAGATTTATTTCAGTGGGAGTTGAGCGTTTTTTTGGGAGGCTCTGCAACGCTGTGGTCAGGACTCGACGGCCATATTATTCTGCTGAAGATTTCCTGTATACACAACCTGCCTGACGGTCTCTGCACAGAATTATTCTGACTTGTCACATGCATTTAGTTTAAAAAAAATGTGTTTGGTGCACACAACAAATGCACACACTCATCCTTTCATACAGTGCATATGCACGCACACACACACACTATTTTTTATGAATAAGAATAGCAGAGCTCTGTCTCCAAAGTGATTACTCGTATGTTTCCTTTGCATCTCCTTTATGCAATATGTATGCAGCCCCCTATAGCGCTTTGACAAGACTGACTAACTGAATATGTTAATAGAAAATAAGCAGAAAGATACAGCACTGCTATGAATTTCAAAAAATGACCTATGATGTTTCACACCCTCAGGACAGCTAAATGCATCGCACGCTATGCTTGCTCCAAAGAATAATGTGAGAATAACATTCACGCTGAAAGCTTTTGATATAACATCGCACAATGTCTCTCGCGACATGGTTATTAATTACAGCGAGGGGCACATATTGAATGCTACATGTCAATAAAGGATTTGTTGATTTTGACACTGTAATGGAGACTCGGCCTTAACCTGTGAAGGACACGGGCATCTTTTATTCACGCATAGGATGGTGTGAAATGAAAATGAGCGGGGTTTTTTTTTTAGTAGCAGCGCGTTATTCTACAGTTGCAATGGGCTTCGGGGGAACAAATAACATCATTGAAAAGGCAGAGAGAAGCTGATTATACCGTGCTACGGCTGTAAGAATTCACCAAATCCACGATTCACTCCTATTTTCTATTTTTTTTACCTGATCAGTTTTAATAAAAACGTAAAAAAGAGACCATTATAGATAAGAAAAGGAGGAGTTAAAGCAGCCTTTCAGTCAACTCAAGTGCAGGTTTTTCTTAAATTCCAATGCAACAATACAAAATCCAGAGAAAAACATGCTGCAGTTAAATTTTAGCACACGATACAGAAACAGACAACGAATGACTATAAACCTGCACACATTCGGCTACAGCTACTCCAGTAGCCACTGGATTTCTTTCCCTCCATCGCGTTTCCTTTGTGTTCGTCTTACGAGGAAACTTGCACGAATAGATTCAGGTTTTCAGTCGTCACCTCGCAGTGACAGCGTCGATCGTCTGTCTGTGTTTAATAATAGAGAAATCATTTTCAGATTTAGATGTGAAGTTAAAATTGCAGTACGCCCCCCCCCATATATTCAGCATGTCCAGATGTTTGCTGATGTAGTCTCACACACGCTGTTACTTCGCCTATACTGTACACACATGCTGCCACTGTACGCTGGTTAGACCTCCAGGAGGGAATGATTGGAGAATCTTTAGTGCCAGAACAGGACAGATGTCTTCTTCGTTGGTACGGCAGTACTGTATATATTCTGATGGTAAACTTAATCTCATCGTTGTCTTTTGATGATTAAAGGCTCCCAGATATGATATCCGATTACAACTAGCTACTCTGCCGTTCTCTGGCTTCTTGTGGTCCATTTTACAGTAGAGGGGAATTTATTCTGAATAATCATATTGATTTATCGTCTGAATTATGAAGATTATTTGCAAATATAATCCGTTCAAAACAACCCTTTTTAAGATTGAATTGTATCTAGGTATCAATTTTTTTTTCTTTTCAAAATCTCATTTTGACATTGCACTCAAAATCATGTTGATATATCTGGGCTACTAGCTGCGACCTTTACCACAACAATTTTGGAACAGCATTTGCCGCACCATCACCATCATTGCAAATTTGCTGCCATTTGCAACAAAACGGATACCTATTGGTTGATACTATTATCAGAATTGGTTGGAGATTCAAATTGTCTATTGTAGTTTCATTTTAGTGGGTGACCAGTGAGCTCTCTTCAATATATTCAATCATCAGGGTGGAGGTTTCCAGTGATTGATGGGGCTAGGATGCATTATGTGTAAGAGAAGGTCGAAGGTCGCATTAGCGCGAGTATACACAATAAGGCTGTGAAAGCGGACGAGTCGTGTGATGACGTTTAGTAGTCTCATTTAGTTGCCTTTTTAAAGACATAAAAGCTTCAAAATTCACTAGTGGGATATTTATTGACGTATTTTATGTCGTAGAACAAAACGTCAAAATCTCTTCAGCTTGTGTTAACCACAGGCCTTATTTCAGACATCTAACTAAAAACCCATTGACTTCCAGGACAAGGGAACCAGAAGGGCTAAATTGCTAACTCATCTCTGGGTTTTAGGACTCATTCCTGTAGCACTCTATATACACAGCCTTAAGGTGCATGCATCATTTACTGTATGCCCTTTACAGTTATGTCAAAATGCAAAGTCTCTGTAGGGACGTTTCTCACTGGACTGACCTAGAAACAGTTTGTCGTGTAGTGCCAGGTAGCTTTTCCTCGCTGCTTCCCTTCGTAGGCAGCACTGTTTACCTGCCGGTGGCAGCTCTGTGGTTGTCACCAGCCTGATAAGGCTTGTCTTGACAGGAAAGCCATTATGATTATAATGACGGCTATTGTGGTTCAGTGTTTTACCACCAACGACAAAACACACTGGAAATGGTTTTAAACAGCTGTTGTTGGACTAATTATTGCAATCAAAAATACCCTATTATGTTTTCTAAGGCTTTTCGTAATGTGTTGGCTGTTTTCCACTTAAATGGTAGATTACATTTTGGGAGCATGAACGCGCAATAATGGATTGGAAAGAGGGGGATAAGGCAAGGAATAGAATAGAGTGCAGAGTACAATAGCAAGAAGGGGGAACCAAGCAGAAATTATCTTTGCTGCTGGTGCCGAGGTGCAAAGGCGAAGGGGCAGCATGCGTCCATTTTGAAGCTTGTGGCCTATGTGCTGTGGCGTTCTCTGTGAATGTAACTGCATGGTCTCTACAGAAACACTGAAGGTGTGGGCTTTGAGATGCCAATCTTATAGGGACCCTACCACACGCTAATTCAATTCAATTGCTGCCAGGCTCCAGCACGTGTAGGCGCCGGCGTGGCGAAAATGAGCCGGAGCAACAAGAGCACATGAACAGAGAAAATCGATGAGGACTCTTTTTCATAAATTGAGTGGGTGTTAAATTAGCTGGATGGGCCCATGTAGCAACACATTGGATTGAGTGCCTGGTGTATTTGGGTTGTGTCTATCGACTGAGAGACGACTTGGTGTACAGCAGTGAAAAGACTCACTGATGCTCAATCAATGTGACCAATCAGCCTCACCAGCAATTCATTCGGTTTTACACAGATTCGTCAGGAGGGATCGGGGTCTCTGAATTGGCGTTTAAATAGTGAGTCACTGCCGTTTTGAGGACCAAATTCTAACCGCTGTTTTGTAATGGTCGGCTTTGATTGCCCTTTATGAGCTCGCCTGATTTCCCTATTCATGTTGTCAAAAGCAACTTCAAATACCGGTTATCAGCTCACTCCGTGTTTGTCAGTTTTCATTTCTTAACATGTATTTAATAGGGTTTTAAAGGCCCGGTGCCAAGATACAATATGGAAGGCACTTGGGAATAATGATCACAAATCAATATAATCGTACCCTGCTTGTCGTCTGCCATTTCAGGAAATCAGCTACGGAAGTTCCTGCCAAAGGTTGTATAATGGCAAAAGGTGCTCTCAACACTGTGAGATGGATTCTTCTGCACCTGTAGCGAAGCACACATACAATCAGAGAAATGGATGAATGCCATTACAGAAACAGGAAGCAAACATGTTCAGTAGAGGTGTAAATCTAAAGTTTCATATTGATTCTTTGGTCAATGATACAACATTTGCTGATATCACTAAGTCTGCCTCGATACAACTATGATTTAATTTGTGATCAATCTATTTAACACAATCAGATATCTTTATATCAACTTACAAACTGCAACTAAAATATGATTTGACAATTTTATTACCGGGCACTTCCAGACATTAAATGAAAAACTATTCTTGTTAATAAAAACTTTGCATCAATGACGTTTGATCAAATACCATTTTTTGGCCTCCGAAGCCTCGGTCAGAAATATTCAAAGGTATTCAAAGCTTCGGGACTGTCGCATTATTTTATTTTTATCTAACCTTGATTCAACCAGCCAAATCAATTAAGAACAAATTCTTAATCACATTGGCAGCCTTATAGTACACACATGCACCTCTACACACAACAAACAGCGATATCCGTCTGAGAATAACTAATAATAATTAATGTTGAATATGAATAATCAATAATGTTGTTGAATTATTCCTCATTTCATGGGTTATTTGTGGATTTTTACATTAATATTACATACTTATATATTTAAATGAAGCAGAAAATGAAGCATTCGAATACTGATTTGGACGTAGATCACCATGGCAACGGTCGGAGCATTCGGGTCAGCCCTAGATGGTTGATCATTGAAACGATATATTGATTCAGATCGATGTATCGTTACACGCCTAATGTTCAGAACTTGCTGGCAAAGAAGAACAACTTTATTTCTGCAGGATTATGATATCTTTTGATGCAATTTGAGTGCAAAATTTACACAAAAACTAAAATCAGTGAAGAGTGGAAGGGAGAGACTTAAAAAGAAAGAAGAAGGATGGAGAGAAGATCCATCCAAGAGCTATCTTAGTTAAACCCTTGTCGTCAGGTAATTGGAGTAGCTTTCCACGTCCAATCTGCCCGTCTGAAAAAGGAGGAGCGCACAGATGAAAGGAAACAGGGATCAATTGACCTAATAGCTTGTCCAATCAATCCTTATGTTTTTCTGATAGCCTGACGGAGGGTGCAGGCCAGAGTGGCGGATGAGCCCCTCTAATTGGCTCGGCCTGAGCGGGCAGAGCGGGAGACTGAGCGGTAATGGCAGGAGTAGTAGTCGTCGTCGCCGTCCGTCCGTCCTCACACCTGGCGCTCTCACTTATACCAGCGTCAATACTGACACCTTTGTCCTCATTACTTCCAGCTTAGTGCCATGCACAAGCCTTTCATCGGCTGCTACAGGACTCCAATGTTCCTTCATTACACCTCCGTTTACACGATCCACTTCTCGCTTTCTGCCACTGACCCCTCACAGTCGATGACTAATACAGGAGCTCCTCGTCTAAGCTATCAGCGCATTCGCTCAGGCGGCAGAATCGGGAGAGACGTGTATATAAACAGGAGCTCCATCTGTGTGTGTGTGTGTGTGTGTGTGTCTGCCTGTCTGGCATCTTACAAGCAGTGACGTTCACCTGAGACTCACCTGAGTCACTCCACAGAGGACGGCTCTAGTGGGTTTGTATTTGTGTCAGCGGGACTCCCCTCGGAGTATCTGGTGTTGGACCGGTGTGAGCATGTTTGTGTTTGTTCGCCTCTGTGTGAGTGTGCTGTACGTCGTGAGAAGAGGCAGCACCAAGAAAACAACACGGGGCCAAAGAAAGCTGCTTGTTTGCCCATCTGCCAATATGGGAGTTGGAGGGAAGCAGGTAGACAGAAGAGAGAGGAGGAAGGGGAGGAGGAGGAGGAGGGTGAGGGAGATGAAGCTCCTACACAGAGGTGTGAGAGGGCACGTATATTCATAAACAGCTACAAAAACACCTAGAGCATAATACATACAGTATAGGCAGATGCCAGATGAGACAGAAAGGGGGGGGAGGTGCACCATGATGGAAAAAGTCCATAAACACCCAGAGCAATGAACTTCAGGAGAGAGAGAGAGAGAGAGAGAGAGGGCGTGCATCCGGAGTGGATTAATTAAGGATTATAATTATGTTGGGACTATGCACGTCTCACCTGAGACTGCCCTGTGCCGCTGCTCTCCAATCCTCATGCCCTCTGCTCCTCTGCACATATGGACACAAACCACAGGAAAATACTACCCACACTTGTGGTATCATAGCTTCACCTCTCTGACACCGTGCAGAAAAGTCAATGAGCGCAACAGCGTATTAACCTTTTAGCTGCTTTTTTGAATAAATCCACTACAATGCTTGGTCTTATATGTGTTCCCGCTGTAAATGGGCCAAGTCAATCGGTGGACACACAGCGGCGTCAGAGGTTCATTTACACAGTACACAGGTACATTTAGGTTTGCAATCAGACAAACGCTGGTTAAAATCCCCAATGTTTGGTTGGGGAAATCAAGTTAGTGGTTTATAAACACCACTAACTGGCGATTCAGAAATTCAGATATTTTGCCCATTTTCAAGACTCTTTTGACTACTTTACTCAGAACAGTTCTTATGATTTCTTACAAAAAGTTATTCCTCATTTTATCGTGTGTTTTCCTACAAATGTCCAGCAACATGTGACGCACATGTCAAATTCCGCTCCCATCTTTTCAAAATAAAACTACTTAGGTTTAGGAAAAAAGATCAACTTGGTTAGGTTTAGGCGACAAAACTACTAAGTTAGGTTTAGGAAAAGATTGACTTGGTTAGGTTTAGGCGACAAAACTACTAAGTTAGGTTTTGGAAAAGATCGTGGGTTGGGTTAAAATAACAAAGAAAGTGGTGTAAATTAAGTACAGAAGTTGCATGACAACAAAAACTACTTAGTTAAGTTTAGGAAAGATTGTGAATAACTCTGGAAGTGGCATAACTTAAGTACGGAAGTTACGTGACAAATAAACGTTGACTTCTGGATTCACACGGGGTACAAACACCGGTCTCCTGGGATGTTTTTTGATCCACCCATCCACCCCAACCTCCTCCCTACACGACGTCTGACGCTCTTTATACTTCCTGGTTCACAATTACGTGGATTACATATGAATTCATCTTGTGGGATAAATAAGAATACAGTGCATTACTTTTTTTGTAAAGCTACGAACGGTTTATGAGAACAGCCTGCTACTTTACATGTTACAATGTAGAATCAATGGCAGGGCACCCACTGTTGTGGTGTTTTACCACAGGTTACATCATATAGGCATTTTGTCCGTATGCTCTTGAATATCAGGCACATTGTCTATGACCTACCTTCCTATAATATTGAGAAAACAAGTTGGCAGAACAATTTTTTGTTGTCTACTACTAAATATAAGGTAAATAAAGTGGTTGAAGCCACATCACAGCTTTACTCTAACACTGCTGCAGAGCTCTGGAGACATGGGCAGCAGAGGGAAATTTAGTGTCCGATTTTCTCTTTTCAAAGATAGGAGTGAGGAAGTAATGTCTCACGCCATTAAGGGGATGGAGCCCCGTGTTTTCCAGTGAAGCTGCACAGTGGTCAACAACTAGCATGCAGGTGTGGATTTAACAGTATCACTGTGAAGTCAGACTCTGCTAAAAATGACCATGCATGCTCAGCAAATCCTCCCCGGTTATGTGAGTTTTTTTTATTCGCTCGTTTAAAAAAAACCACAGTGCAGTGCAGCAACTGAATGCTTTGCTGCTTCCATTTGAAACAAAAAACGGGTAATGTTTTATGAAAAAAAAAAGCTAAATAGTGGATGGTGATGGACATATTTCCAATAAAACACACAGGCTTGTTTTGACAGGATAGAAATGCGCTTATAATCCAATACAGATTACTATCGCACTATCTTGTGGTGCTATTAGAGTATGAACATGAACCACACGTCATACGTCATCTGACCACAAAAGACACTTGCCAGACCACAGCTTAGCCTCTGGTCACCTCCAAGAAAACAGAAAAAAGAAACACACACAACATAAACTGACCACCAAAGGCACACACACACACTCTCACACACATTTGCTGTGCAGCCACAGACACGAAGCATTTAGGGAACAGAATGGAAAAGGATTTAATTGAGTCTTTGATCATTATAGAATTACCATGTGCCTTCTTGGCACCCTTGTTATTGTTTCATGGATTAATCATTTTCATTCCACAAATTGTGGAATCCACACAGCAAATCAGTGTGCTGCCTGCACGACACAGATACGCAGTCGTAGCGAGGGAATTTTAATGTGTTCCTGCCCTCCAATTGGCTCAAGCCGTCCATGCGACTTGATTTATTTGAAAGATTGGTTTTATTGATTTACTGAATTAATGTGGTGCCAGTTTAATCAGTGCGCCATGGAACTATGCAGAATTTGACATCTCTGTGAACTCAGATGAATTGAGTGTACAATATTGATCTGGTTATCCACAGTATTTATTCAGCTATTTGTCTTAGAGCTGATTAATTCAGTGTGTACGAAATAATGTAGGTATGTGTTTATGAGGCGGTGTTTGTGTGTCTCTCCCTCTCTCGCTGTATATTTGCGGAACTGGTAATTGCATCTGTTATGGACTGCAGGTTTCACCCTTGTATTGGAAAAGCAGCATTTACAATTTATACCCTTTTCATTTTCTCTCCAGGCGAAAAGCACGCGGGCTGCTGTATGTTATAAAATGACACATCGCATGCAGCCTCAGCACATGCTCATTCAGCATTAATACACATGTGAACACACACTTAAACGCTTGCATGTTTGCATTGTGCGAGATATCATTGTGTAACAGCAGTGCTGTAATTGCAGGCCGTATATATATATATACTGTATATATATTGTAGGGCTGGAGCAGTGTTCGGCACCGGTGTGGTGATTGAGCAGTATCTGTCAAACGGGGCCAGAGGAGGGAGAGTAGTTCTCCAATTAGAGCTAACTCAGGATGGATATGGATGCTTTCTGACAGCTGTCTCATCTGATTCGGCTGCATGTGGAAGAAGAACATTTGTTTGAAGATGTTTGTTTAGGCTCATTATGGATAAAAACACAAGCTTCACACATCTCTTTCCCCCTACTCCATGTGTACTGGAGGACCACCGATGTTGATATTACACAGAGGAGAATCTCAGCTGTCATTTGGCTGCACGCAAACATGGAGCTAGTTCTATTCACAGGACATTGTGCAGTTCTGGCTGTAATCCTACAAGGATTTTTAAAGGGATAGTTCGGGTGTTGTGGGGTTGTATGAGGTACTTTTTCATAGTCAGTGTATTACCTAGAGATGTTCTGAAACCATTTTTCTTCTGAACTTGCTGTATCGGCTGATGACAAGTACTGATCCGATACCAGTGTGATAAAAAAATTAAGTTATTATTATTATTATTATTGAACAGCTGTGACAAACTACCTGCAATCAGTTCTTCTTCGCTGCTCTAAAACAGTAGTTGCCAGTGGCAGCCATGATACACCAGGGTGACAGCACAGTGAAGGCTACTGTTTTAGAGCGGCGAAGAAGAATTGATTTCTGGTTAAAGAAGTTAATTTTTTTCTGGTATTGGATCGGTGCATAGACCGGCGTACTCGTCGATACCCAATCCCGAATTTTGGGGAGTATCGGACGCATTTCCGATACTGGTATCGTTATTGGAACAATGCTAGTAATACCTACAGTAGATGACGGTCGGCACGCCCCCAGTTTGGAAACAGGAGTTACTGAACGCAAGCAAAGTGATATACTGCTGTGCTAAAAGATTTTTAGCCACCTAAATGAAAGGCCCACGTAAAAATAATCAATATCAGTTTTTTTCAATGGAGTCTGGTTGCTTTGGTGAGAGCATAAATGGATACAACGGCTTCAGTTCCCTGTCCAAAATGTCTGTCTGATGGCAAGGTAAAGCAGTGAAATTATTCTAAATATAGCGTACACTTAAACTGTCATTGATTTTTTTTTTTTATAGGTTTTGCTGCTGCCCCCGTCAACAGCAGTACATTTGCTTTGCTTCTGTGCGGTAACTATTGTCTGTTTCTCCAAACTGGGGGCGTACCGACCGTCATCTACTGTAGGTAATACACTGACTATGGATAAGTACCTCATACAACCCCACTTCAAAACACCCGAACTATCCTTTAAAGTACACAGGGGTAAAAACAACTGACTGGATTTGAGAGATCATCAGCAAAGAAATGACTTTCTGTGGCGTGGCATGTAAGTCTAGTAGTCTGCAGTAGCATCATACTACTGTGTGCTATTGTATGTATTATTGTTGATCCTGAAAGCTATTGTAGATCCAGCGAGAGCAGCGGTAGCTTGTTACAGGAGGGTAAACTCAGCCATGTAATGAAATACAGCAGAGATTTTAACTCCTACTCTATGTGTTTATTTAATCATGTGACATGGACCGCAGCTCAGGTCATAATTACCATACGAGTTCAAATAAATGCAAAGGGCAGCACTCTATTCTACTGGCATTTCTGCTGTGTATATAGTAAATAAGATGAACAAATGAAGATACTAAAGGAATAATCCTTGAAGGGGGAAGTACTTCCATTTATAAGAAATACCATTGACCATACCAGTCATTGTGTTTTGTATTGTCAACAGCAGCCGTGTAACATTGTTTGACAGCATAATATGTCCATTGTAGATGCCTGAAATTCCTTACCTGCCTTTAGAGACACACAAGGAAACATTAACCTTCAGCACTATGCGGCATTTTCACCTATTTTTTTTTTTACACTACAACAACTACTTTACACTCAGAGAGGTTACATGAATGCCAGTAACTTCATTATAACCAGATTAGGGCAGTACTCTAATGATTGCAGCTGTCATGTAAACATGTTAACTGGATTACCTTAGTTGAATTAAATCCAGGATTGAAGAAAGGATAACTCAATTGCCTGACCCCTGAAATCAATCTTTAGCTGGCGTACACCTCCGTTCTGATTTCTTCATGTGTTTTGACTCTGTGCAAAGCACACAGCGGCGTGGCTAGCGGTGTAAAACAAAGGGAAACAAAAGGAAAATTTGGGGCTTTCATGTTCCGACTAACTCTGCGAGTGACGGCGCCTGTGTTACGGGGTTCTGTAAATTCATCATCACAATAAAACATGGACACTCTCAGTTTTACCTTGTGGTGCTAAAAAAGATGTTTTTTTTGCTCGGCTACTTCACATCAAACAAATCATGTAAACAACGTCCACCGAGCAAATCGAGTTACGGCGAATCATAATCGTACAATCGCCTTGAGGTGCAGGTTATAGTGTGTGTTCAAACTGTTTCACACAGATCTACTACTGCAAAGACTGCATATTAAGTATCCTCTCTCCATAATCCTGCTTGTTTTTTCTCCGTACTAACCGTCTACATTAACCTCTTTTTCTGTGCTCTTTCTGTTACCCTCCAAACAATTTATTCTGCCCTCACAGACTCTATTTGTCAACTAGTCTAAATAATTACGGTGCTTCGGCCCACGTGCGTACCTGTTTGCTCACCTACCATTTGCAGACCTAAATATCTATGTGCTCACCGCTTCTCCTAACATGTGCCTAGTGTTTACACTCTCTTGCCCCTGCACGCTGCACTTACATGCACCGGTGTGGACTCCCCTTCCTCTGCGAGTGTGCTAACATTTGCCCTACACTCACCTCCTCTCCTGCCCGCGTGCCCCCCTCACTCACCTCCCGATGGTAGCAGATATGGATGGAAATACAAACGACCCCTGATGAACCCAGATATTGAGCTGTTTTAAAGCTGGAGGCTTTAGACAATATCCTTTCCTTGCTCCGACGTGCCGGAGAAGGAGGGGCCAGGGTTTCTCACTACATCGGGGTTTTATGGGATTTATGACCCCCCGTCCCCTGCAGCTATCTCTCCCTCTACTGGCACTTCTCCCACTGGCTAGAATTAGCAGGCGAGGAAAACAAACAAATTACAAGGAAACAAACACAACAGTTAATAAGCATGTAGTGACACGAGGAGAACGCTTTCAGCGGGATGCAGAGAGAGGGAAGGAAGGGCAGGGTATAATCTTCTCTCCCTCACCCCTGTCTTTTATTTTTTTTTTTTTGCATTTCCCTCTAATTTCCTCCCGCCACGCCGTCCCCCTCCACCCACTGTGACTCGCCGGTGGGGCTTTCCGAGGAGATCATCTCAGAGCACGGGCAGTGCGAGACAGATGGGCGGATGATGGATCTGACGTGATAGACAACGGGGTGATGGATGGCTGGCTGGCTGATAGGGGATTAATGCAGTGCTGAGGCCGCTGCAGCACGGCGGATGGCTTAGTGATAGATAGATAAAACTGACGAGCAGATAAACAAGAGACCGCTAATCCACGCCCCCTTGATGGACAGAAAATCAAAGTGGGGGGAAAGAGCCACCGAGGGAGAGGTGGAACTTTATATTGCCGTCGCGGGGTGTGGAGCTCTCATGGGAGGGAATGTAAGTGGACGCAAGGTGAGATGAGGTAGGGGCCTAATGAGGAGCATCACGTTGTAGTGCCATCTTGGCATGGGTCAGTGATAGCACACGTCAGGCTTGAATATATTGGACGTTTTGGTGATATGGCGTGGTGGGTGATGGCTGATATGCTATTTCGAGTGATGGCGAACAGCTTGACTGTGGAGGGGCGGTAAATTGGCCGTAGTGGGATGTGATGGGATGATTGGACAGCAGAGAGTGTGCTGGTTGGGGGATTGAAGATAGGAGTGCTTGTTGTGTGTTGTGTGTTTTTTTTTTTTTAATGCACTTCTCTCAGCGCAACAGCTTAACCTTCTGTGTAATGTACGAAAATAAAGGTTTTGAGTCTCTATGTTTATGCAATTCTGCCAACTGGCGAGCTGAAAAGGCCTGTCGTGATGAGAGAAAGAGAGAGAGGGGAGTGGAGGACAAGCCCGGGGAGAGCTCCTCTGAAAATAGGGAGCAAGCTGCCTATGCCTGCATTATTATCGAGCGCTAAGCTTTGTCTCTGTTCACCGTTTCAGGGGACCCCAGGGGTTCTGGCATCGATCCGGTGTGCTCAGAATGCACTCCGGTGTCACCTATTTAAACACAGTGAGCCGCTAGCCAACAGAGACAAGCCTTTATTTATCAAGCCTCTGATTTTGGCTGCACGGATGACAACCTGATTAGCACTTAAAGGAGCTCTTAAATCTTTTATTGGAATGGGTGGAGGCAATCTATAAAGAGAGGGAGACGGCAGTGTTAGCCGGAGTAGAGTTATGGGGGATGAACGGCGAGGTGAGGTGACGGGGCTGTGTCATACCGGGGGTTAATGAAGGGGAGGGACGGGCTCGATGTGACAGATATAGCGAGAGACGGAGAGAGAGAAAGTGTGCGAGCGGGAACAATGGGTGAGAAGTAGAAGTGGGTGGAGGAGTGGTGGCAGAGATCGGGGGACCAGATGAGGGCACAAGTGGCGGCCAGACAAAGAGTGAATGTCGAATGAGTGGGTGAGAATATTGTGATCAAGTGACGGCCTGAGCAAACTGACAAATTGCTGAACAAACAAGTGGGTGACGAGTGCGTGTTTGCGGGGGCGTCGGTGCACATGTGCGCGCGAGGGCGAATGAATGAGTGAGGCGCGATGGAAGAGACTAAGTGAGCGAGTAATGGGGGTTAGTGATGGGTGTGTTGACAGAAAGTGTCAGCTTTAACCACACTGACCCGCGCGTACAGGCTGCATGCACAAGTGGCTGGATTTGAGTGCCAGCTTGGACGTGAAGCGACTGTAAAATTGGATGTGAATTTCGACTTGGATGTGAAATGAATGCAAATTCAGAAAGTAGGTGGATGGTGTTTGCGCGTCTATCTCTATGTGTCAGTCTGCTGTCGGTTCGACATTACTTTAGAGGAGCCCAGGAGATGAGCATCTTCTGAGTCTCTTTGGCACAGAAATGTAGCTACTGTTGAAAAATCCCATGTCCTGTGTGATTATAGCAGTTCCATTTGTCAGGGAGGGTCCTCTACCCTCGCCTCTTGTCATCATCAGGGTTTCTATTATTTAGTTCAGATTTAATAAATAATAATCCCAACCTTCTTGGCACGCCACAACTGGGAACCATTTTGTTTTGTGTAATAGATGAGTATATTTACTCTCGTAGGGAGAGGAACACTAAGCGATGCCAGTGCTCGATTAGAGAGGCGCTGTTACTAGAGAGCTGCAAGATAATTTATTCTTGCTCTTCTTCCCTTGGGATGCCGATGGCCGATTCGCTTTCAACGCCAAGAAGAGTGTGTGTACGTTTGTTTGTGCGTGTTGATGTGGGGACGTTTGGGATGAGGCTATTGTCTTGTCTGCAGCCTGTGCTACACTCAAATCCTTCCCCTCCCTCTCACCTCTTCTCTGTCAGCTGCAAAACAATACAGCCCGTGAAATGTCAAGAGAATTAGCGTGGCATAAATGCACGCACATTGTTTACCGTCCCCCTCTTCTCTTCAAACCTTTCACTTTCTCTGCTCGCCTGTCGCGCTCACCTTCGCGTCCCGGCGTGGCTCTGTCCCATGGCCTCTCCGCCACCCTCGACTGCAGCATGCTTGTCTGACCCTGTCCCAGTCTCCTTCAGGGAACTGTCTCCTGGTGATCAAGCTCCATTATTTATGCTGTATCGTGTTTCACCATCAATTCCCGCAATGGAACAATTGAGACAGATTTCCTTGACTGTCACAATAGCAGTGAGACTCGGCAGAGGTTGGAAATGGGATTAGCCTTAAACGGAATTTAATTTTCACCGTTGTTGTCTCCGAAGCCTGTCTACCACCCAGACACCATGACGCGCAGTGCTTTCACCATTGTGTGATGTGTGTGTGTGTGTGTGTGTGTGTGAGATTACTGCTGTGTGATGCACAATGGCAAGTGTAGCATTTAGAATGTGATGTACATGTGCAACAGTTTTTTATAGCACTGTAATGCAACTAATGCACTTTGGTTCAGTTTTATTCAAGAAAGTCTGACGATCTAAAGATTGCAAGATGTCCATAATACAGTCTAAGATACAGTCAAGGTCTGAAATTAGCAGCCGCCACCTGCCAAATGCGGGTAAATTGTTGGCAGTGGTGGGTAAAATTGTCAGGCTGTCCAAAAAAACACTAAGGATGGGAATCGAGAATCAGTTCTTAGTTGTCCGATTACTTGGAATGCTTCTGTGACTATTGATTCTTCTTATCAGTTACACATGCACAATGACGTAACGCCATGCACCCTGTATCGTGTTTCAGAATATTTGGGACCGGAGCCATGGCGAAGAGAAAATAAAATGCTCAACAGTGTGACGCTAATAAATCTTAGGGGCTGCACCCTATTTATTCCCTGAAAATGAACAACTAATCCGTGTTTCAGTCAGCAGGAGGAGAGCTAGTAATGTTAGCTGTCAGCAGCCGGTGGACAGCACAGTCCTGCTTGGCTAAATAACAGAGCTAAAAGATAATGTACAGAGGTTGCATTGAGTTACTTTATGACGCGTTCAGTAACATATTCAGTAAAAATGAGTACTGGACGAAGGTAAATTATAACGTTATCATAATGTGTTAAAATGTAATCTTAGGGCTGTAAGTCTATTAAAATATTTAATTATGATTAATCGCATGATTGTCCATAGTTAATCGCGATTAATCACATTTTTTTTTCTGTTCAAAATGTACCTTAAAGGGAGATTTGTCAAGTATTTAATACTCTTATCAACATGGGAGTGGGCAGATGTGCTGCTTTATGCAAATATATATACACAACAGCTGTCAGTGTGACATGTATGTAAAGGGGAGACTCGTGGGTACCCATAGAACCCATTTTCATTCACATATCTTAAGGTCAGAGGTCAAGGGACCCCTTTGAAAATGGCCATGCCAGTTTTTCCCCGCCAAAATGTAGCGCAAGTTCGGAGCGTTATATAGCCTCTGTCTTGATAAGCTAGTATGACGGTAGTATGGTTGGTACCAATGGATTGCTTACGTTTTCTAGTTTCATATGATGCCAGTATCTTCACTCTAGCTTTTGAGCCTGCTACAACCTCCGAAAGATCTATTGTGTTAAAGAAATTTGTGGCGTTAAAACAAATTTGCGTTAACTTGTTATTATCACGTTAACTTAACAGCCCTAAAAATGTTGTTTTCGGTGAGAAACTTGAGGCGGATCATCAGGGATTAATAACAAATTTGCAAAAACCAGTTTGCAAACGGTAATAAAGGAGTGCATGTTGAAGTACACAGGATTTATTGTATTGTTTTTGTTGTGGTATCACATTGGGTATCGAGGAATCGTGGGATTTCACTGGTGTTACTATATTTCTGGTATCGTGACATCCCTACGCAGGAGCACCACAGTCTTTTATAACAAAGAACACAAACTTTTCTCTTATTTTTGTGTCCAAAGAGTAAAAAAGAAAGAAATTCCTACATGAGTCGATTACCAGACTTCAGCGTCGGCAGATGGCACTTCTTTGATGTGAGATGTATAAGCGACTGAATGAGTAAATAGATAAATGAATAAGTGCTGTCGAAGTGTGAATCAATGTTTATGGATCGGCATCCAAAGACCTGCTGTGCTGCAGATGAAATGAATGTAGTGGCTGCTGGGTGTGTGTGCGTGTGTGTGTGTCAGTGTTTGTGTTTGTTGGTAGGATGCGGTGGGAGCTGGGTTTTGAGGTTGCTGTGATGCTCCTTCAACTGCATAGGTGTGTTAAGTATTTGTATGATGTGTTGCGAGTTGAGGGGTGTGTGTGCGTGTCAGCAGCATTCTTGTTTCCTGAATGGTAATGGTGGCTGTTGTTTCTGATGAATTCTGTTTGAGGTTTTTCTGACTTCCCTGCTCTCTGTTTTCCCTCGCTCTTAACACAAGCATGATCAATACTTGAATTAATGTCTAAGTAAAGAGTCAAAACATGTCGCACTGGCCTTGGCACACAGGCAACCGCCCCGCCCTCCCACCCCACCACCACCACCCCGACAGCCTCCGACCCAGCTGGGCTGAGAGAAGTCGAGAGAGAGGAGTGAAGAGAAAGAGAAAGCAACGGAGCGTGTGGAGGAGAAGAAATAAGTGTTCATTTATAATGAACACATTATGGGGGGGTGAATTGGAATGCATTCAGCTTTTGGAATCTGTCTTTTTTTTTTTTGCTGGTGTATTAATTTGACTAATTATTAGTTGAGAGGTAATTATGTCTTACTGCATGGGTGATGCCTCTTGTCAAGGAAGGCGGCGGTGTGGTGAATGACGTGTGCGCTCAAGTGTTGCGGCGGCATGTAATGTTGGGTAGAAAGAGCAGCGAATACAGGACGGCTAGACGGGCCACAGGTGTGGGCTCTGGGGAGTGTGTGTGTGTGTGTGTGAGAGAGAGTTTGCGTGCGAGTGACGGGGCGTGAGGCTCAAGAGGCAGAACGGTGATTTGTGGGTATTGTATTCCTGTAATCTGCTCAGATCAGATCAACCAGAGCCAATAATGCAACACTGAGCCAAATACCACACTGCTCTTTCTTCATCTCTCTCTTCTCTTTCAGTCTCTCTGTGCACCCCCACCCCCACACCACACCCCACCTCCACACACCCACCCACCCCACCCTCTCTCTTTCTCTCTCTCTCTGCCTTTTTCCCTTTTCACTGCAGTGGGAGCTTTGCTGCAGAGGGAAAGATGGAGGGAGGGAGTCAGGAAGATAGATCGTGAGAAATGGAGATAGGACTGAGAAAGACACTGAGGAGGAGATGGAAGGTGGATTGAACAGTAAACGATTACCGCCCTGCTCATGTGTGCTCCTGGTACGGCCTGATACCGAGTGCTCCTTCTCTGTATTGACACACACACTGGCCACAAGCATTTGAGTTTGTTTTTGGCCAGTGCTGGGTGGTGCTTGGCAGAAGAAATTAAGCCTAACAACCGTGGCATCTGTCTCAGCAGCAGGAGAGTCCCGCCTCCCCACCCACACATGACCTGCCCTGCTTTCATTCACTGAGCCGCCTGCTGCCAGCCTCAGGATGGGCCGCTGCCTCCGCCACTGCCCGCCACCCCTCCCAACCCGGCTTCTCCGCGCTGCCAACCAACTCTGTGCCCCTCGCCCATGTTTCCCCCCTCAAGCAACAACCAGGAGCCTAGCGATATGGCTGCTTCAAATATTCATAACAGCCACGCTGCAACGCCGAGCATCCTCTCCTCTCCATTTTGAAGAGGCTGCTGTTAGCCTGAACACGGCTCCGGCGCTCCGAGTCAACTACTCTGTGGTCAGTGTGTATTATCAGTACGTACTATAAGTATTAAGCAGGGCTTTGGATCTTCAGTCAACTGCATGGACCTAAATATAAACACTCACTTAGCCGCCATCCACTTCCACAACCCTCCCCCTCACCCAGAGCGTAACCACCAGCCTGCTAAAGGGGTCGCGCCGCTTTACACTACGCTGAAACCCAGCCGGAGCCGGGGAACAGCGAACTAGCACACATGCAAAAGAGATGCTATACTTAGCACAGGCTGCGCACATACTGGGCCAGTGTGTGATACATGCAAAGACTATTAAGCACAGAAATGTGTCTGGACGTCGCTGCACAAACACCAGGGGTGTAACGATTCATCTGGTACATCGATGCATCGATTTATATTCCTATGATCCAACTACATCGATAGGTATTCCACAAGTTGCCCTTCACGGGGGAAGTATATCGATCTAAAATGGATTTGCAAGGTAAATAATCGATGGTATCGATACTAAGAATTTGCACCTTGTATTTAAGCATGAAAACGTTATATGGATGTATTTTTTTGCATTTTTAATAGTAAAAAAAGTTACTCCGGTTCACTTTCCCTGTGTATGACGTCATCAACATGCACCAGCAGCGCCAATCTCAGAAAGGCGACAACAAAACGAAGCATAGCTGATGGTGAGGAAGATTTTCAAGGCGTGTTTGAGGTCCTTGGTGTGGAAACATTTTGGCTTTTGCAAAAAGGGAGATGTCTCTGATAAATGGCTGGCTGTTTCCAGAAGGCCAGATAAAATACAACAGCAATACAACCAATCTTTCCACGCAACTACTGAGACGCCAATATCATTGCTTTACCATTTATATTGAAAACTGAAAAATGAGAACACAAACAGGTGGTTAAATCACTGTTCATTTCACCTGAATTTGCACTGCCTTGTATCTTGAGAACTGAAGCAACGGGTCCTGAAGTTGCACTTTTTGTTATTGTCAAATAAATATCGAATCACATCGATGAGCCAAATATCGTCCTTGAATCATATCGGAAACATAGAAACGTACGTATACATATTGGTACACCCCTAACAAACCCGCAGGAGCAGAGAGTGATGCGAGTGGCGGCTTCCGGGGAGTGAACTTCAACCGTGTGTCTCCCAGGAAGCTACAGGCTGGATAAACATCCATGTGGAGCAGCGGCAGATGCCTCCGTCTCCCTCTAATGCCCGCTCCTCCCTTCCTCTCCACTCACATCCCACCATCTCACTCCTTTCTGCCTCCCTTAATGAAGACTACCCCCCACTTGTTCCACCCTTCCCTCTCAATCTCCCTTTCATTCAGCCACCTCCCCGTACTTTACTCTCTCGCTATCCTGTCCCAAATTTCTCTCCATCTCTGTCCCTCTTTTCTTTTATTCTCCTTCTCATCATGCAGGCCTCCCGCTAGCCCTGGGCCCCGCTGCTTATCCTCCGTATTGGCTCGTAGTATCTGCAGATTATTTCTCAGGGGGGCATCCTGTGTGTGCTCTCCACCATACTGCGTTATCTAGCTCATCAAGTGGGTTGGAGTGGATCAGGACGGGTGGGGGTTGATGCTCCGGCTTGTGGCAAACAGGTGGCCCATAGGGACGAGCACTAACAGCGATAAGTACGAAGGCATGGGAGGATGGTAGCGTTTCTATAGCGATTTTTTCTGGACTGGTTTCTAAACAACAAGACGTTATTTGTTAAAGCCATCAATATCATGAAGTTGTGAAGCAACACGGTGGGCCCACCGACTGCCTGCGAGCTACAAGATGGATGGGATGGCTGCTGGAACTAATGTGGCAGCTGAGTCTCAAGGCATGAGCTTGAATAATATCTGGCTTAGCGGTTAAACCTGCTGTAGGCAGACTGTTTTTGGCATCATTGGGCAAAAAATCCATAATAACCTTTCAGCATATTGTAATTCAAGTGCTCTGAGAGAAAACTGTGCTCTGTTTTTAGGCTTTAACAAATCTAGCTTTGGCCAATTACAGGTCATTTCAGAGAGAGAGCGTTCCTATTGGCTGTTCATTCAACGGAGGCAGCGGCGACATCACTCGCAAACTCCGATCAAACAGTCAAACTAGGCAGCGGTGATCAAATATGAATCAATATTCTGTTACTGTAATGCCTATTTCTCGCCTCAAACGATATGAGTTTGCGAGTGATTAACAGCTGCTCAGAGACGACAGGCGACAGGCGACAGGCGACAGCTCGGCTCTGATTGGTTGTTCTCCCCCGGTCTGTGAAATCTTGCAGATGCCATTAGGAGCACCGAAGGACACCGGGGGACACAAAAAAATAACTCTATTTAATCATATTTGCTCCATTTCTACCCACTGCAGCTTTAAGTTCAAGTGCTTTTGTGTTATTATTTCAACTGCGTTGGTCAGGGCACCTTTTGCAAATTGGCATTGATCATTGTTGGTCGGCTGGCTTTTAACGGCCGGGCCACTGTTTAATGTTCCTGTCAGGGCGGGTTATCATGTAACCTGTTTCTCCTGTCTCCTGTCCTCGCACCTGCTAAATGGCAAGCCATCTTCCTAAGAGAGAGAGCATGAAAAAGAGAGTGGTGCAGCACGGAGCCCTTATTAAAGCTGTCCTCCAAGGCTGCCCTCTGACTGATTCCCCCTGTAAATCTCCCCTTTAATTGGAGAGGGCACAAGAAGAGAGGTGCAGCCTCAATCACAAATGTATTCTGCGTCTCTAAGGATGGATGAGAGAGAGAGAGAGAGAGAGAGAGAGAGAGAGAGGGACAGGCAGAGAGGCAGACAGACAGGAGAGGTCCTCAGAAATGCGTGGGTGGAGACCAAAACAAAAGTCAGAGGTATAAATACGACGAGGGTTTTTGAGGAGTGAGATGACATATTTACGTTCGCCCCGGAAAGTGGGAGGCGGGAGGTGAGAAGATGAAAAGGTAGCACGGTAATGGAGAGAGACGGGCAGAGAGGAGCGCCAAGGGTGATGCAAGGATAGGAGGAGAAGGACAATGGGCGAGGAAGAGAAAGTAATGGAGGGAGACAAATAGAAACGGCTGGCAGTGGAAGAAAAAGGAAGGTGTGTGAAAGAGAGAGGTAGAAGAGAGACAGGCTGATTTCACCAGAGTTGCAGCCTGAGTGTCCTCCCTTAATGGGGTTGCCATGACAACAGTGTATAAGAGAGTCAGGCTCCAGCAGAGTGTGTGGTATGTGGATGTGTGTGTGCTCCTCAAGTGATTGATTGTCTGTGAGACAATATACAGTACAATACGGTAACACAAGTGCACCTTGGGCATTTTTTTTTGTGTTAAAAAAAGGTGGGCGGGAGTTTATTTCCTTCCCGTGGTCGTATGTCCTTGTACGAATGACAGAGGGAGAAGGAAAGGAGCAGCTTCTCTGTCTGTGTCACTGCCCTTCCTGGTATAGAGCCAAGAGCAGTAGCTGTTGTGTACCACTGGCAGCCATGTTGAATGAGGTTAGGTGATGTCATGCCGGTCGGTCAGGTGACGTTTGTTTGGAGGGGCCCAGCTGTCACGGAGCAGAGGCAGGTCCCACAGGAGCGCCAATCTGTCATCATTATATTAATGACACGCATAGCACTGCTAGCAATGTCATCTCTTGTGTGTGCCAAAGCTAACGAGCAGCGCCCTAATTGTAAAATTAATTGAAAAACATTTTGATTAAAGACCACCCTCCCCACCCCGGCCCTCCTCCGTCTTCATCAGCTCTCCTTTCACTCCGCGCCGCCGTCTTTCTATCCCCCTGGTTATGTTTTGAGTTTCCTCCCACACTATCTTTTCTCTGTCTCCTCGCACATTTGCATCTCTGACCTTCTCCCGTTTCCATTTGTGCTCTTGTTTCTCCTTCAACCTTTTCTAACCCACCAACAGGCTCCCCTCAGCCCAGCATTTCCTCCTCCCTTAACCACACTTATTTCTTACTATCTGTCACTCTCTTCTTTCGTTAGGCAAATTACAACTCCTTTATGTGCCCGATCTCCCTCCTCATCCCTCCTCCTCCCTCCTCTTTGTCTTTTCCCATCAGGCACCCCTCTGCGCTGCTGTCTCTCTCGTCTTTTCTCCTCATGTCTCCATTACTGTCTGTTTTTACGCCCTCGGTGTGTCTGTGTATGCGTTTGTATGCAGCGGTGGAAGTGGAAAAGAGTTCGTAAGGTCTGTGGCCGGCTTTGCCTTTGTAGCCTCAGAGACCGGTCAGAGACTCTCATTCGCTCACACACTTTCTCCAGCAAAGCCAGAGGGAAAGAAGGAGAGAGTGATACGGCTAGTGTACATCTCCACCGGTCTTTTATTCTCGAGCCTCCCCTCTCATCTTGCCTCTCCTTCTGCTGCTCTCACTCTCCATCTCTCCCCCTGTGCGGACTGAAGTCCAGTTTATCGTTCTGCTACAGACTCCACTGCAACATTTCTGCCTTTTTGAGCAATTGTGTCGGTTAGGGGGTGTCACGATTTGATATGACTTTCGATTTTAAGGTCACGACTTAAACATGCCATTGTTAGACTATGGAGTCTTGACTCGTAAAGATCAACAGATCAACTGTCATTTACACTTTCAAATCTTTCTTTAAAAAGAGAACTGAACTACCTTTTTATTTAGAAAGTGTTTAAAAAATTAGACTACAATATAAAAAGCTGCATCTTTTCAAATATCAGTATCTGTGTGACCCACCTCAGTACATATTCATTAAAAAAACAAAACATTAATCCTTCTGCAGTGCATTACACGTGTGCTGTAATCTACAAAAATCTGGTTTTGTTGTCATTTACTGTTGCGCATGTTTCTCTCCTCTTTTTTTTGCCCCCTCTCTCCTCTCTCCTGTCTGATCACTGTGTGTCGCCGAGGCCGGAGGCGGAGCTTTGGACACAGCCTGTGTGTGCTGAGAGACGGCACCGACGGTACTCTGCAGTCCTGCTAGCTTGTTGCCACCAACATCAGCTGCTCTGATTCAACAATGTTGAGCTGAGAAAACGTGCATGTAGGCTGAAATTCAACCGTGGTGTTGTTCTGTCGGGGGATGCAGCAACTCAATGTTAAACCTGCAGTAGGCAGTATATTCTTGGCATCATTGGGCAAAAATTCCATAATAACCTCTCAGCATATTGTAATTCAAGTGTTCTGAGAGAAAACTTCTGCACCTCCTCATGGCTCTGTTTTCAGGCTTTAAAAAATAGACTTTGGCCAATTCAGAGAGAGAGCGCTCCTATTGGCTGTGCACCGGCTGGTGGGCGGTGCTTGGTATTTCCTCAACAGATCTCAACATTGCTGCCGGGTGACAACTAAACAGTACACTACAAGATGTTTCTGAAAACATTTGAGGCAAGAAATAGGCATTACAGTAGCAGAATATTGATTCATATTTGATCAGCACTGCCTAGTTTGACCGTTTCATCGGAGTTAGCGAGTGATTGACAGCTGCTCAGAGGAGGCAGACTCCAGCTCGGCTCTGATTGGTTGTTTTCCTTCGGTCTGTGAAATCTTGCAGATGCCATTAGGAGCACCGGAGGAAACCGGAGGACACAGAGGCAAATGATTTTTTTTCAGATTACCTTTCTCATGCACTACTGTCAGGATCGTATTTGCACCTTTTATACCCACTGCAGCTTTAAACTAAGTAAGAGTAGAAAAGGTATACTAAGTAAGGAAACTAACTAACTAACTTACTAAAGTCCGCTATCCGCAAGGCTAATTCATGTAGTGTATGTAGGTATGCAGGAAGTGTCCTGAGTATCGCAGCGACAGGGTTGGCCTACATTCCCATCATGCCTGCCTCATCCTGAGTGCTGGATTGAGTAGTTTAAGTTTGCTGTTTTATGTTCCAAAATGCAAATGTTATTTCTGTTAGTGTTTGTAATCTAATGTGTCCGCAGTTCTTCAGTACAGCTGTATTTTCTAGGGCTGGGACGATTCACCTATCTCCCGATAGTTTCGATACTATCACGATACTTGGGTGCTCGATTTATTGCAATTCTACGAGTATTGCGATTCGATATTGCAATTTATTGTGATTTTTGTTTGTGTTAACACTAGACCTTGGGAAAAAGTTGAATCATACACATCTAGGGACTTTTAATTTGAAAAATATCTAAATTAATACAGTAAAATGTTGGATTTTCAGCATGTATGTAGTCAGAGATGTCCTGAAGTCAAATATATCAGTCATTGTCAGGATTTTTTTTTTTTCCAGCAACCCATAGTTAGCATGCAGCTTTAGCCATGATGTCTAGCTCTGCTTTTCCTGCAATGTGTGAAACCCTGAGTGTTTCCACACTTTACTGTATGCGTAGTGTTTACCACTTTGGATTTAATATGTGTTAACGAGTGCAGGTGTATCCGCGCGGACCCTCCGCTGTTTTGTACTTCCTCGTTGCGGCCGGCTGTGGTTTGTTTTGGTTGACGGATACGGAACGGATATGACGCCATGTTACTCAGACAACAATAAAAGCGGTAACTTCCTTCTACCTCCGCATAGACTCAAATGAAGCAAATATATATCGATTCTGGCATTAAAAAATAGATAGGTGAATCGACTTTTTCCACCCTTAGTATTTTCCTTCATACGCAGCCGAGTAGGCATGAGCATAGAAAAAAAAAATCCTGCTTTCAATTTCGATGGTCGAAATCGGAAGCCAATTGCGATCGATTTCCGATTTAGAATGGAAATCATGACACCCCTAGCGTGTGTGTGTGTGTGTGTGTGGAGTGATTTCTTGCACATATCATGATCTAATTAAGTAAATTACACATTAGGTATTGTAGCTCCCTCTGTGTGCCTGAGAGCTTACAGTACAGTATGTGTGAGCGCAAAATACAAGGTGTGAGAGAGTGAGAGTATATATAGGCTGGGATAATAATGAGAGCACCAGGGCTCATTAATGTCACTCGTTGCAATAATGATACAGACACGGAGGAGACATTGATCATCAACGAATGATCAATAACGGGCTGCATCGATCGGAACAACAGTTTGTCACCGTGCGGATCGACGTCCCTGCAGGACGCCGGGCTCCCGGGGGATGGTGTTACAGCCTCGCCACGGGCACCTGTGTTTATTTATTGAAGAGAAAACATAGGCGCAAAAACAAATGCCACTCTGATGAATGTGTGTTTTGTGCATAATTAGGTAAACATAGCTCTTAGTCAATAAGAGAATGGATTCATGAATTAAATCTTCCTTTGTGAATAATAAGCTTTAAACATGGTTTCCTTTGTGAATAATAAGCTTTAAACATGGTTATTGAACAGCATGGGAGCGTCCCCAAATTCTTCATGTTGGCCTTAATAACAAAAACATTAAAGAGGAAATATACAAAACAATATCAGGTGCGTAACGTGGGAGACTGCCCTCTTAAACTGGCTCCCTTTCCTGAGTCCACCCAGACTGTCTCGGAGAATAGCTGGCAGTGAAAGAAAAGACAGCAAAGTGACTGTAACACCGGGTGGAGTGTTGCCATGGAAACGCAGCGTCACAGCTCCTAAGCAGATAACACATTCGGTGCCATTCCCGTTCATCGTAATTCCCACATCCGAGGAAGGAGCGGGAACAGGTGTGATCAACAGCTTTCTTAAATATTAGAAGGGAGGGGGGTGTTTGGCACCAGGAGCGACGGTTTCTCTCTGAATTTAGAGCGAAGCTTGTTCTGTTGTAATGACGACCTTGGGGAAAGAGCGTGAGACGGGTCTGAAGCCTCGCCGGCGTGCATTGAAATGCAAAGCAAGGCGGCGTAGACGGATGTACTAGTTGCAAAGCACACTGTGCAGTTACAGTTTCTAATCTGTTACTTTCTGTTTAGAGCTATTTCAACTCAAACTGTTTATTGTGTTAACTGTGGCCATCATTTCAATCCCATCCCTCGCTTTACACCCTCCCTTTCTTCTTTTATAGTCTGGAGGGAAAAATGGCAATGTTGGACAAGATGTTGAATCCTCTTCACGTGTTTGTGTGGCTGGCCCAGAGGCAGATCACCAAACAGCTGTGTGTTAGTGCCAGTGAGTAGACATTTGGTCCACTCGACCCATAACGCTGGCACACAGGGTTGGGGGACGGTGTCCAAGTCCTCCTCTCAAATCCTCAGTCCATCCGTCCATCCCCTCTCATTGTCCCCGGGGCAGCAGGCGGCCCCGGCTAAATACTGATCTGCTTGAACGGGCACAGGTGCAGCAGGGGGGCTTGTCCCGCTGCCAAATGTTGTGCTTCTGTTTCCTTTGGGCTTACGAGAGGGTTGTGCTTCTCTCTCTTTCGCTTCTGGGGGGGATTTGAAAAAAAAAGCTGCAGATGCAAGTGTTTGATCAGCCTGCGCCGATACAACAGGAAACAGGGGAGGGAGCGAGACGAAAGTGCATAAAGAAAACAGATTGAAACAACAAAGAAGGAAAATTCTGATGAAGATTTTACAGTAGTGCTTCAGAGTTGCAGCGTCGTGCAGCTCCGGGACTCACCAACAAACGGAGCGGCGGTCCAGTCGTGCGGACGGACGCTGCAGTGCGCTTGCAGCTGTCCTCGGGGAACTGTGTTTGGTGCGGATGTGTGTGCCAGGGGTATCTTTAGAGAAGCGCGCTGCAGGCGTCCCTTCGGGAATGTAGGAAGGGGAGGGAATAGAGGAGTGCTCTGGTTTCATGCCTCAATCAGGAAAGCTTCAGGAGTGCCTCTCAAGGCTCAAGTACAAGCTAACGTCCATTTGTAGTGTATTTAAAAGAGAATGCGTGCACTTAAGGGCTACTTATTGCTTCGTGCAGCCGAACGGAGACAGTGAACGAAAGCAGATACATGCGTAAAAGCCTCGGTACACTCAAAGACTGACACATAGCACAGCAAACCTCTCCCTCTCTCTCTCTTTGAATGCCCTTGCTTTCTCATTCGCTTTATGTCTCCCAGGACAGTGCTCAGAAATGTTGAAATGGGGCCTAACCCACGAAGCAAAGAGGGAGAGTCGTTTAAGCTAAGTTAAACAAGGGCACTTAGATTTTAAAGGGCCATAATCTTCAAAAAGGGGCGCTTTAAAATCAATTGACAAGACATATAAAAGGTAAAGACAGATTGAGAGGAAGGTGTAGTTGTTGGCAGTTAAGTGACTTATTTTTATGAATGAGCGTGTTTAATTGAATGTCATTGACACGTCGCGTGTCTTTACTTATGTGCATGTGTCCACGTCTGCAAATGTGTGTGTGTTTGCTGGGCTGCAGCGCAGGTGGGCTGGATCAGTATCCAGAACAGCACTGAGCCAGTGATTCAGCCTGCACAGTTTGGGCCAGGATCCAATCAGGGCAGCCATCTGGTGACCAATCAGGGCCCTGGCTGTGATGTCACAGCAGCAGAGCGCTGGGTTCCATGGGAGCTGGGAGGGGTGAACGCCATGAATCACATTGGACCTCTGTGCTGGTGAAGCTGGCTCGTTGGGCCACAGAGCAGACTTATCGGGCCATAGCTATGCAAGCGTCAGCGGATTGGACGATGAGGCGTGAGGGGGCGAACTGCGGCGCTGACCGGGATGCTGGGTCACTGGAACCAGGCTGTTTGTGATTTGTGTGCCTGCGAATGTGGGAAGCGTTCTTTACTGACAAGAAGGAATTGTTGGCCTGGACACGAGCTCTTTCCTCTATTCATGGCCGAATAGACTAGTACACATATTTTTGCTTTCAGTGTGTTTACTGTAGATGTCTTGTGGAGAAAATTTGCATTTTATCTGTTCAAAATGTACCTTAAAGGGAGATTTGTACTCCCTATATTCTATATACTCAAATCATAACATGGCAAACTGCAGCCCAACAGGCAACAACAGCTCTCTGTTTGTCAGTGTGCTGACTTGACTATGACTTGCCCCAAAACTGCATGTGATTATCATAAAGTGGGCATGTCTGTAAAGGGGAGACTCGTGGGTACCCATAGAACCCATTTTCATTCACATATCTTGAGGTCAGAAGTCAAGGGACCCCTTTGAAAATGACCATTACAGTTTTTCCTTGCCAAAATTTAGCGCCACTTTGGAGCGTTATTTAGCGTTTTTCCCCAACAAGCTATAATGACATGGATTCTTTATGTTTTCTAGTTTCATATGATGCCAGTATCTGCACTCTAGCTTTAAGACTGAGCCTGCTACAACATCTGGAAGACTGAATAGCGTCAGTCGGATTGTTAAGGGGTTAAAAGTTTATATAATAAAAGATCGATACTTCACATTAGGGCTGCCGCAATAACTGCAATATTGCAATACCGCGCTATTGACAAGCCAACCTGGTTGCTTGCCATCCAGCTGTGATCACATTTTTTTTTGTTAAATTCTTTGCAATGGGAGCGGCACATATTTCACATAAATCCGGAGCAAGTACTCTACCTTGTGCGGACATTTCTACTTATACAGATATTCCGTATCATAGCAACCAGATGCAACCGAAGAGGCTCAGCTGAAAAATCGCTCTTTTAAGCCAACTGTTATCACTGCAGGGGAAATTCCTTCACCGCGATATATTGCCAATATTGCCACGCAAAATATCGCGATACTATCCTGTATTGATTTTTCCCTTCCCCCTATTTGTTTCACTTAGCAGATGATGGCAGTGACACCGGAGCCCTCGCAGTTAGGACACGATGGCAGTATACTAAATGTGGTGTGATTGACAGCTCCGTTAATTCTAACGTGATTAATATTTCAAGGCTCTCCTCCCGTGCGAATGCCTCCATAATTTTAAACAGTCTCACGCCAGATCTCTAGCGCCCAGTGAGTCACCCTGACCCGAACCTACAGTACGGAGGAAAATGCTTCCCAGCTTTCACACCACTTGCGGTTAGCAGGCCAGAGGGGTGGCGCATGGCTGGGTGACAGTGAGGAGAGGAGTCTCGGGAGAATGGCTGTCACTACCGAGAGGCCCTCTGCAGGGCATCAGAGGGGAAACGGGACAGGGTGACAAGAGAGAGAGTCTCGGTGAAAGTTGACCTTAAAGAGCTTCACAGCGCCAGATATTGCTGTAACACTCAGGTCTGTGAATATTTCATCAGCCCTTGAGCGAGTTGTAGAATATAGCAGGTTGGTACAGCTATAGTGAAGTCGCAGGCTATATGGAAAATGGGGTTTATGTGGAAGTAGAGTCCAAACTAGCCTACAGTATTAATGCAAATCCCTCAGATGTACAGTAGCATGTATAGGGGAGGAAGGGGATGTACTGTTGCGATTACTAAAACCAGTTAAATCCACCCTCCTTCCCTCTGGTGCTTATCTGATCAGTGGAACAACCAGCTAGCCCCTCAGCACGGGATTTAATATCAAACACAGGCCGTAAGCCGCGTTCAATAGGCACGACAGGGATAAACATCAGTGGGAACATGCAACGTATTGCTTGCATATATAAGGGCAGCGGGGGGTGAGGCGAGCGCGGCGTCGTGACATCAGCGCTTACGTAAGTAAACAGGGGAGAGCCCCACGAGCTGGACCTCGCTTCTGCTTCACACAGAGAGTGTGAGTGCAACAAAGAGAATACAATTATGGAAAGAGAAAAAGATGAGGGAGAGGTGGAGGCAATCATGCAGAGAGAGACAAATCTGAGAGCCGAGCGTGGAGGTGGGAGGTGAGCGAGCTGGTGGGACTGTGTGTGTGTGTGTGTGTGTGTACTCTGTATGTGCCCGCTCTGCCGCCCCGGTGACTTCAGGTGTTATCTTCTTAGCCTCCAGACGTGACAGTGAGATAATTAGAAATGTTAACACTCACTGGAGCTTGTACTTCTATGAATTCTCAGTTTCTTTCTCTCTCTCGCTCTCTCTCATTTACTCTTTCCCCCGTCTGTCTTTCATAAACACACACACACACACACACGCACGCACTCTTGATTTCTATTATCTCCCTTAGCCCGTGTTATGAATGACACACTTAAAGCCTGGAATGACTTGGCCATGCAGCAGTGGATCACAATTAACGTTAACGCCAGCATCTGTGAAAATAATTGTCACGGCTCAATTTTGATGTGCTGATGACCCGTTTTTTTTTTCCTGCTTTTAATACGAAATACTTATTTTAATTCACATCTATTTGTACATATAGGATTATTCATTTGCTCAGTTCATTTGCTGCAAAATGTGCTAATTCATTTGAATTGCAATAATCAGTCAGTTTTGCATATAGCACTGGTGCTACAGAAAATTGAAAGTTTTGTTGCAGAGGCCACAAAATAGAGTTTAAAATGGGTTCTTAGCGTCGCTTGACGATATGGACTGACTCAAATAATTCTCCATGCTCACCAGCTAACTAGCTGGCTAATAAGCTAAGCTAAGCAGCAGCAGGTACGGTTCGTTGCGCCCTGAGTGAAGTGACTTATTCATAACAGATTGACATGACGTTTCACAATCATATCAGAGTTTCTATTACTAACGTGGGTGGGAGTAATGGATGCACTTTTTAATGATTCAGTACAATTTTGTAATTTATAGCAAATTATTTCGCGGACCCCCTGACAGAGTGCCACGGACCCCACTTTGAGAATCACTGATGTAAATCAATGGAGCCTCCGTTGACGTTAGCTGTCAACTCCGTTATTTCTCCGAGCATGATGTGCTGCCCACCGGCTGCTAACACCTAACAGCTAACAGCTAACATTAACTAGGTCTCCTACTGCCGATTATCTGTCCAACACACTTCAAGTTCCACACCGCCATCATGTTTTGTTTTGTTTTAGTAAGGTGACACGCGCCTGAGCAACCACATGTGCAGCTCGTGGCCAGTGAACCAGATGTGTGCACACGGTTGTTGCTCTCAGCCATGCACGGGAGTGTTTAACCCATAGACTGTATACTAAAACTACAGGTGTGTAGTATTAGTTTCTTTTGTGGGGGATTTTTCGGCACAGATTTAAGGACTCTATGCAGCCGGGGACATGCATTTTAATCGCTCGGTAGACTACAACTACCAAGTAGAATAGCAATGCGCCTCACACACACACATACACACACACACACCCTCACCTCAAACACCTCTGCCTCACACTCGCATCGCACGGGTGCTACTGCGGTCATTTCCTTCATCACACAGACCAATTTTTTCCGTAGCATGTGGGCATGTATGTCACACTGTACAGCCCTGCTGTAGGATAAGAATTACAGATTTATTTCCTTGGATAGACAATAGACATGTATTTTTGAGGCGGCCAACAAACAGAGGCCGGCTTACTGAAGCAGTAGGAGGACACTGTGGAAATTCTGACAAATGTCTTGGCTCAAGGAAAGAGAGAGAGATACCGAGGAAGACATGCTCACTGGAGTGTTTCACATGGAAAAATGAAAAGTGACAGAAAGCTGACGGAGGGATGACAACCTTGTTTGTCCTTTACTGGATGATCAACATGTGTTACGCGGATATGGGTCCCCAAGGTGGACACGGGGCGGCTGATACAGAGGGTTCCACGCTCCACTGGAATCCCCCTGCCTTTAAATTAGCATCCTAACTCCGCTTACTCAGCTAGCGGCGCAGGCGGCGGAGCAGTGTGTGAACGCTGGCGATAATGAAAGCGCACACCGTCGACATCATTAAAGATAATCTTGGCTCATTTTGTGCTGGGACACATAATCCTAGGAAGGTGCCGTGAACAACAGGAAGGGTTCATTTTGCCGGAGCGGGGCACATATACGCCCTCCTGCTATCATCTCCCACCACTCTGATGCTCGGTTGGATGGGGGAGGGTGGAGGGAGGGGATAAAGAAGTACTATAGGTGAGCTTGCAGGAAACAGATCCCAGGTCAAGGCAAAGGCTTGTCTGAAGGCGTCTCCAGCGTGTGTCTAATTGAGCGCTGTGTAGTTAATTGTTTGTGCGTGGGAGGGGAGAAATCAATCTGTTTTCTCGCTGCCGTGACTTCTAGGCCTCCGGGGTGAGAGACTGGAGCTGGCAGACGCAGACATGCGCAGCTCTGCCAACAATCCCCCCCAAAAAAAACATGCCTCGCGAGCACAGACTTGCACATGCAGACCCTTCCTCTGTACTGGCACACACACTCAAACATGCACTCTCCTCCTCAGAGGAGGAGGATGTGCATGAGGGGTTATTGAGTCAGGGTAAAGTCAGATCCATCTATCGATCGGCTGCTTGCTGTGAGAGGAGTCAGGAACGTGAGACCTGAGCAGGTCAGAGGGCCAAGAGACAGAGGGGATGAGAGACAGTAAAAGAGAGAAGGCTACAGAGCTTACAGATAGTAGTACTCCTCTACACACCCATCTTCTCTGAATGCACAGCCAGCTTTAATGTGGAGCTCTACTCTACGCTTCATGAACATTACAATGAGATTCCTTCAATTTGTAACTTGGGTCAGAGCCATGTGTCAGATCAATGGGAGAGACAGAGACGTGCTAACGGCAACTAATTGTTATCCTTATCTTTTTATCTGCATCCATTTCTATAGATTATTCTATACTTAATGTTTAATATATATAATTAATCTACAGTGAGCCACCGTGTCAATTAACATATAAATGCAAATAATGATGCAATTTGCATATTTGGCTAATCAGCTCATTTGCATGTGTTTAGTTATCTTTAAGGGTGTTTCAATTTATGACTGCTGTCGGTGAATTTGCATTTTAAATGTTTCACTGCGTTTCCGTCGATGCGTCGGCCTTCTCTGCTAGTTTAGAGGGGAACTTGCAGCAGAAGAAGAGTGTCACCTGAATTATTTACTTTCCCTTTCAATGGGATCAGAGCACCGACTCGCATCTGATCTCATTTGAGCCACCAAAAGCTCCTCTTCCATTGGCTGCAGGAGCCGGTGGAAAGCCCGTAAGCACCCCGCCGATTGGCTGAGAGTTATTTATTTTTCACCCAGTCAAAAACTCCTCCATTATTGATGGGAATGAAGCAAACTGGGATCTGATGATGAGATGTGAAAATGGGATGAGAACTGCGAAGGGATGGAGGGAGCATGCGAGTACAAAACAGGGGCGGTGGGGGGTATATGGAGGAGCTGAGGAGAGATATGTAGAGGGGGGGAGGGGTGATAAGGTGGATGAGTACAAACAGTACTATCCTTCACTTGGATAGAAGCAGCAGGCGCCATGAGATGTCTGTTGATTCATCTCCCTTTATGCGCTTGGTTCCCTTTTCTCCACCGAACCTTTTTACCCGAACAAAGGCAGACGGAGGGAGTGATTCAGAGTGACCAGACGCCCGAGACTCTCGGAACGGAGGGGAAAAAGGTCACATGAAACAGGAGGCTCCATGGAGACCACCGACCAGAACGAAATGTGTCGATGAACTGATGTACTCGAGGCCTCAGGGGATGGGAGGACATGGAGGGAAAAATGAGTATTCGAAAAGAAAGAAAACGAAAAGTGCGGGTAGAGGCAGAGCGGTGTGTGTCTGAGTGTGTTTGTGGAATATATTTTCTTTCACACATTTTAACTGACACCGTATTTAATTAACTACTTCAATAAGAAAGATTACACAAAATATGTGCAGCGTCTGAAGGAGCTTCTGGTCCCCTTGTAGCTTTATTGAAAACGTCATGTCACAATACACCGAGTTATTCTCCGGCAAATGACTAACAGATGAAAAGCAGACTGACCTGACCTGAGTGTTCGCATCATTAGGTCGGTATGACTTTTCCAATAACACACACATAAACAGAAGTGGATTTCTACCCATCTCCTTTCTTTTGTTTACAGATATACTTCAGCCCGTCATATGAACTCATTAACTTTCACTTTGCTGTTCTTTTTATCCAGATGTTCCAGCAAAATCTGCTGGACATCTTGTTATTGTATCATGCTTCCTGTCCCATCCACGCCCTTTTATTTAACCAAAGCCATGTTACTTTTGCCAATTCTCTTATGCCATCAAATAGTTGAGCAGCAGTTGCTTTGTTTGGAGAGAGAGACAGAGTGGGGGAACACGACATGCAGGGTCGGCACATTTTCCCATCTAGCGCTATGGATTAAGAGTTTATTTCAACCATATTGTTGGAACAATGGAGGAGGCCAGTCGAAAGACAAACCAAGACGGTTCATTGGTGAGTTTTATTTTGTTTCTGTTGGGGTTTGAATGACGATGTTTCCGCTGCTCGAACAGCTGATCTACCTGCTGGAACTACGAGGGGCGCGGCGCCGCACACGCGCTTTACGGGTAGTAACGTTATTACCACGATGGTTAAAACAAGAGAAAATATATATTTTTGAAGACAGGACGATAGTCGCATAAAGTAGTCAATTTTTGTATCATTTAATGACTATTCGAAAAAATTGAAAATTTAAAAAATTTAATTGAAATTGAAATTGAAAAAAATTAACTCGGCCAGATTTTTCCATGCTGAGTTATATTTTGTATTACAATTAGGCCTGTCAATCGATTCAAACATTTAATCGCGATTAATCGCATGATTGTCCGTAGTCAATCAAGATTAATCGCACATTTCTTTTCTGTTCAAAATGTACCTTAAAGGGAGATTTGTTTAGTATTCAATACTCTTATAAACATGGGAGTGGGGAAATACGCTTGCTTTATGCGAATGTATGTATGTATTTATTATTGGAAATCAATTAACAACACAAACAATGACAAATATTGTCCAGAAACTCTCACAGGTACTACATTTAGCATAAAGAATCTGCTCAAATCATAACATGGCAAACTCAAGCCCAACAGTCAACAACAGCTGTCAGTGTGTCAGTGTGCTGACTTGACTATGACTTGCCCCAAACTGTATGTGATTATCATAAAGTGGGCATGTCTGTAAAGGGGAGACTCGTGGGTACCCATAGAACCCATTTTCATTCACATATCTTGAGGTCAGAGGTCAAGGGAGCCCTTTGAAAATGGCCATGACAATTTTTCTTCCCCAAAATTTAGCTTAAGTTTGGCACGTTATTTAGTCTCCTTCATGACAAGCTAGAATGACATGCATTACATATACATTGGTTGGTACCAATGGATTCTTTAGGTTTTCTAGTTTCATATGAGGCCCGTATCTTCACTCTAGCTTTAAAACTGAGCCCAATACAAGATATTAATAATAGTTATATTTTTTATATACCCTTTTGTCGTATATATTAAGCACAAGGTTTAATTATCCCACAGTACAAGTCTCAAGGCGTAATCATGACACCAGAGCACACAACAACGCAAAAATATACCAGTGCGTGCACAGTGAAGGGATGGGAGTGTTTCATGTGTGTGTTTTTTAGCTTCAGGCTATGAACAGCAGTGGGGGGAGGCGGTCGGCACAGGCCCTCTGGATCCTCTCCATGCACTAATGGGTGTTCACCTGGTGTGGATCCCCGGCAAAGCGTTTCCAGCATCAGCGCTGTTGGTAATTAACAGAAGCAGGCAGTGGAAAGCAGCACCTGTTACAGCCTGACTGACTGAGGCCCTGAGCTCTGGGTTCTGGGCTGTGTCTCCCACTGCTCCTCTCTAATAATCAGACCACCACCGCCACCGCCCGTCCTTCCTCCGGGACCTCACAGCAGGAATGTACGCATGATTACGTGTGTTGTTCAAAACAAGAGGAAAAAAAAAAAAAGAGGTGGATTAAGAGGACAAAGAAGGAGATATTCTACAGTCATTTCAGTAGTAGCGGTGGCTCCAAACACAGCCCGAGGCTCTCTGCGTGGTTATTTCCAGCAAATGTGTATGCTGGTGTCAAACATTTACCTGTCTGGTTCCTAGACAGCCGAGCAACAGACAAACGCGAAGGCTGCTGTGTGATGATTAAACTATTGTTGTGCCGGAGACTTCATTTTACCCCTCTGGTATGAACGTGTCTATTTTTGCCACTGTTTCAGTTCAGACTCATTTATACAAACACTAGCAATTTCTCTGTCACTGATTCAGTTTGCAGTTCAAACGCAGATACAGATAAATAAATGAGCAGCATTAAGTTTGGCTGAATCAGACGCTCGTGTTTGGGTGCGCTCGCATGTGTGTACGTTATCCCTCCTGTTGTTCCTGAGTAGCTGTGATGGCTGCTGCTGTGCTGCATGTGGGACAGTGTCAGCGTGCCTTCATGTATGCATGTGTGTGTATGTGCCAAAGGTAGACAGAGAGAGGAAGTGAGTGACAGCCATGGTTTAGAATTGGGGCATGTCAGCCAGGCCCGCTGCTGTGTCAGAATCTCCTGATGCCCACGCTGGCCATCCTAAAGCTGGATAACCTTGGCAGGCAGATTGGGGTCACTACTATCAAATTAGATACATCACTCACACACACATGCAGACATACACAAACACACCGTTGCACAACACTAATCACTCCGACATGTGCATTTGGAAAAGGTAGACATGTCTGCATCCACATAAACAAGCAGACTCTTGCAATTCACAACAAAATCATGTGGATGACTCCAGACAGACGTAGAGGGTCAAGGAAAATTCAGTTAAAGGTGGAGTTTGGTTGTATTCCGAATGTCTCTGCTGCCCAACCGTCACAATGAGAGAATGCACTGATGAAAATCCAGATACACATCTGAGGTTTAATTAATGTGCGCTCATATTAAAATCCCCATGAAATGATAAATACATGCTCCCAGTTTTAATCCTGTGTCCCTGTGTTAATTGTTCATTTATCTCCTGTCACATGCCAAATACATGCCAAAACAAAAATCAGTATCAGAGTATTTCTACATCAAAATCCCTGTCTTTTCTCTTCCTGTAAACGGTTTAAAATGTTTGATGACTCATCCTGCACAAGGGGGAGTTTACAAAAATTCATCCAATCAAATGAGACTTTAGACCAGGCGCTGTTCATCTAAATTATTTGCACATGCTCCAGAACCACAGAGCCTTTTGAAAATCTCTCAACTCTCCCTCGTCTTACTCCGGATCTACCAACAGGTGAGGGAGGAGTATGTAGAGCTAACAGTCCTCTGTAGCTCCCTATTGCAATAAACAGCCCGCCCAGCAGTCAAATCAGATGCAAAGGATTTGATTTAAATCCCTTTTGTAATTGTACATCGCTCAAATATTCCGTTTCACTGTGAGATACGTGACAGTACAGCAGTTAAAGACGCTCTAACTTCCACTTCACTGGCACTTTAAAAGGCTAAAAGCAAAAACGTTCACGAGGCGCTCAGAATACAAACTGCACTATTCCTGTGTGTGGGTCATTGTGGTGTAGTGTGAAGCTCCGACATTAACAGTATTGCTAATAAACAGCACTCTCAAGCTATCATGCCAGAAATCCGAAGCAAAACTTCCCCCTTGGGACAATAAAGTGTATATTATCTCATGTTATGTTATTATTCCAAACCCTGAAAACAAACATAAACCTGGCAAATTAATATTGACGTTGTCAAAAGGATATTTTGCCATAAAAAGGCTGCTCTTTATCAGCTGGCTGCCCAGACTCGGAACCTGAACGTTCTTACAAACACTGAACGCACCGCAGCACAATAACAATGTCGGCTTCATGTTCAACGAGCAGCCTGCAGCGCACTTTTTAAACCGAGTGCATTGAAAGGGATGAAGTATGTTAAAGCCCAATGTGAAGTTAAGAGGAGGAAACAAATTATTTGGGCGAGTAAGATGCAAAACACTATGGATGTCACGAGAACCGACACTTTGCTAAACTTCTGAAAACGTGACGGTACTCGTTTTTTTTACAGTACCACGGGTACCATCACGGCTCGAGACTAACGATGTCTGCTGTCCTGGGGAAGATAGAAAATGTGTTTGGGACGCAGTAAACTTCAACGCGTTCAGGGAGACACACCCTATGTTTTCCCTGATAACGCTACATTATGAACAACTAATCTGTGTGGAAATCGACAGGATGAGAGCTAGTTAACATTAGTTGTTAGCAGCTGGTGGGCAGCACAGTCCTGCACAGAGCTAACAGCTAACGTTAACAGGGGGTGCCATTGACTGATTATATTATGATGCATTCAGGCTCTATTCAGTAAAAATTAGTAGGGCCAAAGGTAAATTGCGACGTTATCATGATGTGTTCAAATGTAATCTTGTAAAATGTTGTTTTTGGAGAGAAATTTGAATAAATACAGCAAGTTTGACAGCAATATAATATAATTATGATCTATTTAACTTCCTAACAATTACCAGTATATAAACAGTACATGGGATTTATTGTTTTACTTTTGTTTTTTACCCTGGTATCTACTGTATATGATATCTAGAATCATGGAATTTCACTTGGTATCAACTACTAAATTGATGGTATTGTGACATCCTTATAAAACACAATATCAGTACATTACGCTCAGACGTTCCAACAACTCAGCTCACCTCACGTCACACCACTTCATACACTTCCCCATAAATTAGATAAAAATGAGTTATTGTCCACAACGATGAAGCACAGAAAGATCAAAGCTGTTCCAAGCTAAAATGTCTACGTCTTAGTTTGGTTTTTGGTCGGCCGGACCCTCCTGACTCCAACTGGCTTCCCTGGAACCAAAGCCTGTACAGAGAGTGGATCTCTAAGTTGAAGATGTGAAGGAATAATTAGTCGATGGTGCCGCTGACACAAAAGATGGATACTTTCATTGTATGGGCCTCAGCAATGAGATGAAAAGAATGTCAACCTATTTTTAAATGTCACTGTCTCTTTTTGTTCTGAATCCCTGCTCTACTTTGTGCCACAGATCTAAACTGGGTCAACATCACATGTGGCGCCCCGGTGGGCCCTTCTGTGTGTGTGTCTGCATGTGTGAGTGTGTGCGTGTGGCTGAACACGTATGTGAATGCTTCAAGACGTGATCACGTGCCAATACACCGACATCAACACTTGGGAGGGGGCGTCTACAGATTGCAGAATTAAAAAATGAGTTTTTTCCACACGTAATTATTCTCTATCGTTCCCAATTAGGAGTGAGCATGAATTATCTTCAAATTGTTTAAGTCTGTTACTCATTATTAGAGAGAGCTGTGGATAGATAGGCGGGAGTGTAAAAGGGTTGTGTGTGCAGATGGATAGAGTACAACTTCCATGTGTTTGTGTGCCTCCGTGGTGTGTTTCAACATAGCGTACGCTTGGCTACGGTGAACCGTAGCGCAACAGTGAGGCAGGGGTTGCCCTGCTGGAGCTTTCAGATTAATAGATAGACACTGATAATAACACACACAACTCACAGCGCTTCTGTCCCTAATGAAGATGGATCTAGCCGGGCCTGGCGGTGCACAGGCACTCGGGGTGGCAGCCTGCCAGTCACAGCCAAGTGACATCTGGGAACAGCTCAATGCAAAAGGGCGGGAGGGAGCAAGATTCACCAGAGAGTACAATTTCATAACATTATCATGTTATATCATAATCCATTGTTGGTGGCTCATAAGATTAATGTCAGGGCCGGCAGTTATCACTCTTGTGTAGACTTAATGGTCACAGTGAATTATTCATTTCCTCCTATTGATTTGCGACGCAACTCTGACAAAGTTGACAGCGCAGGTTGACTGATACGGAGTTTATCTAATTTGACTGCGAGGTTGAGACGCAGGGGAGAAGAAATGGGAGGGTGAGAGGAAAAGTCAAAAGCCAGAAACAAGGAAGTTATGTCTCGGCGCAGACAGATGCGGCACAAATTGGGCTGCTCAACTTTCTCCGTCTTCTAGGTGTTTAAAAAATAGATTGACATCTCATATTTGTCACTGCCGAATTGCAATTTTCAAACTGAATTAAATGGATAGTCCGGGTGTTTTTAAATGGGGTTGTATGAGGTACTTATCCATAGTCAGTGTATTACCTACAGTAGATGGCGGTCGGCACGCCCCCAGCTTGGAGAAACAGACAGGAGTACCAGAACGGGAGCTAAGCAATGCACTGCTGTGGACAGCAAAACGTATTTTAGACACCTATAAGAAAAGCTCACCTAAAAAAAACATTATCAGTTTAAGTGTACGCTATATTTGAAATATTTTCACTGCTTTACCTTGCCGTCAGACAGCCCTTTCCGACGGGAACTGAAGCCGTTGTATCCATCTTTGCTCTCTCCAAACTCACCAGACTCCATTGAAAAAACTTTCAATTTTACCTCGCAGAACACAGGGGTTGTTGGTCAACCGCTGCCTCCATCAGTTAGCTTGTTTGTGTATTTGTGTGACTTTGGTGAATCCGAACTGACCAAAGTCACACAATAACAAAAACAAACTAACCGATCGAGGCAGTGGTAGACCAGCAACCTCCGTGTTCTGCGAGGTAAAATTACTGATTTTTTTCAATGGAGTCTGGTTGCTTTGGTGAGAGCATACATAATGGCATCAGTTCCCTGTCAGAAACATAGACTGTATAGCAGACAATGGATAAATACCTCATACAACCTCACTTCAAAACACAGAGACTATCCCTTTAATGTATGATCATGGTTAGTGATTGGTTAAGAGATGGCTGCCAAATTGGGTCAGAGGTTCCATCGCTGTAAGATATTAGATCCCATTAGAGCGGGGCTGCAGCCAGTGTTTGCGTTAGAAGACAGGTGGGTGGTGAGGTCACTTCCTCTGGCAGCTGCGGCGGGCATCACAGGGCGAGCATTGATGGGTGGTGGCATTGCCTCCTGTTGCATCAGCAATAATGAACAGTGACAAGCTCTCCGCCGCCACAATAAATCACAGGCCACACTGGAGACACTGAAGACCGGGCCGGGGAGCACGCTCGCTCTCTGCTGCGCGGTGTCATTGCTGACGAACACGCCGGCTGGCTCGGGGCAGACTATCTCTATCGCTCATTCACAGATGAAGCCACGTTATCACACGCAGTCAGATACTCGTGGACTCTGATTAGCATGTACGGCTGTCACTCAGGAATATTGGACTCTTACTCGCTGCTTTATAGGCTTTTCTTCTTAGATCTACTACTGTTTCGGAAACATATAGTAGTTAAAGTGTAGACTCTAGAGATGAGGAGGTGTGTGGGTTGGGGTTTGTGGAGAGCTGCAGCCGAGGGCGGATGCTGAAGCAGGAAAAAGTGGTACAGGAGTGTCTATTGAATAAAGTGAGAGGGGCTCTCTCTCTCTCTCTCCCCCCTTCCCTTTGCCTTTACCTCTTTGACAGCCACACTAGCCCTGTTTGATATCCCTCCGCTGTGTTCTGCAGCTCTGCAGATTCCCTTGTCTCATTTGCATTCCCTTAAAGCACACTTCCATTAAAGTCTCTCCCTGTTTTTTTTTTGTCTCTTCCCTCTCTCCTTCTGTTTCTTCAAATAGGTCTTTTTTTCCCTGGGTTGCTGTTTTGGAAGGAGCCTTATTCCCTGTTGACTACACAGCCTATCCCCGCTCTCCCTGAGTCAGTAATCAAACACATTGGCCCTAATACACAGGCCATTACAAGAGCTCTGATGTTCCATCTGCACACAGCCGGCACAATGGTGTCATTATATAAACAGCCCTGCTGCTGCAGCCAGGCAGCGAGATACTACCACACCAGAGCGCCGGCCTTAACTGACCTACCCCAGTAAATGGAGAAGTGTTGGGATGATCTGACCTGAATGTGCTTGTGTAGTCGCTGCGATCTTAACAACATTATCCATCCTGAATGGATTCTCCAGTGCGAGCATTACAGTCCTCGCTATGACCGAGAGAGCGTGTGGGCTGCTGAGCGTCAATGCAAATGTAATAGAATCAGGTTGTTGTGAAGGAATAATATCTAATGCTATTATGTTGTCTTTGCTAGCGATAGCCTCACCAAAAAGGATTAGGGAGATTAGCGATCGGCCCGACTGGAAGATAACAATGAACGGGGTGGGAGGACGGCCGTTTATACAATCCATCTTTTTCTCTTTTTTTTTTGCAGTGACATTGATTCGCTCTTGTTTTGTCATCTGTTAAGTGTACAGAGGTGGGATTGTGCAATTTGTAGGAAATTGGTATTTTTTTTAGAGTTTAGAGTTTATATTTCTTATTGGAAATCAATTAACAACACAAAACAATGACAAATATTGTCCAGAAACCCTCACAGGTACTGCATTTAGCATAGAACAATATGCTCAAATCATAACATGGCAAACTGCAGCCCAACAGGCAACAACAGCTGTCAGTGTGTCAATGTGCTGACTTGACCATGACTTGCTCCAAACACAAGCATGTGATTATCATAAAGTGGACATGTCTGTAAAGGGGAGACTCGTGGGTACCCATAGAACCCATTTTCATTCACATGTCTTGAGGTCAGAGGTCAAGGGACCCCTTTGAAAATGGCCATGACAGTTTTCCTTGCCAAAATTTAGCGCAGGTTTGGAGCATTTTTTAGCCTCCTCTGTGACAATACCTAATAATCACAAGTTGCGTTACTGCGTTAAAGAAATTAGTGGCCTTAAAACAAATTTGCGTTAACTTTGACAGCACTACTAACTATCTATCACCAAATGAGGTAACACAATGGTGTTTGAGCCTATGGTCCAATGATGAAGTTTTATAATATTTACATATTTGCAGTATTATGAACTGGGTGTCTGCAGAACTGAATGTCCCACCCACACCCCCAGCCCCTTTCCTTTCTTTTGCTTACAGATATCCTTCAGCCCGCCAAGTCTGTCATGTTAACAAAAGTCACATTCTCAGCACATTTCTCATTAACTTTTAGTAGGAAAAACAACTCCTGTTCTTTTTCTGGGAACATCCAGATGTGCCAGCCAAATCTGCAGAACATCTTGTTTTTGTATCATGCTCCGTGTCCCACATCCTGTTATTTAGCCAAAGCAATGTTACTATTTGCCAGTTCTCTAATGCAATCAAACAGTTGAGACATATCCCACCTCATGTGTCCCGGAACTGGTCATTTTATTCCCATAAATGGACTTGTAATTCACTTTGTTTTTCTTCCCACTTAAGCAATATTTAACCGAACATCCCTGTATAGTTCTACTCCAAGAGGCCAGATTATTCAATGCCGAGTTCTAGTTTGTATTACCATTAAAATGTTGTTATATTTTTCATATACCACCTTGTCGTATACATTAAGCACAAGCACAGTAAGGTTTAATTTTCCCACAGTACATAGAAACAACATTTTTCTATTCTATTTCTATTGTCATGTATCAACAAAAAGACTCTAGACTGCTAAACTCTCCATTGTTTTCACTCTGATAGAAATTCTAAATCAACCAGACGCACTAAACTAAGGTGGAGGAAACTAAATAATAAAATAAAAACCCTCAGATAGCTAATGCAACAAGTTGGGCTAGCTAACTACATATCTAGCTAACTAACTAGAAAGACAAACTGACAGACAGTTAAAGAAATGTATCGGTTTGCTGCTTGGATGATGACGACGTATGACTTGCAGCTTCGACTATAATCACACGTCATATTTCCATTTTAGCAAAGACATTTTGTCAAAGTGTGGCTAATCGACTTAAAAATAAATATGAAATATCATATAAATGACAAAATACACTGGCGGGGGGCTTTAAGGATTGCCACTTTAAATACTAAAAGGACATATTCCCTGTTGTTTTGAATTTCATAGATAATGGTGTCAGATTGTGCCAGCCGTTGCTCTTGATGTCACTTTCAGCTCCGTGATTGAAGCTAACTCTTCCTCATAATCACAGTTATCTGATTCCATGCGCTCCGTTAATGGTGGGCTTTTAACACACACACACACACATACACTGTAAGTGTAAGTGTGTCCAAATCACCACTTTGGCTAATTTGAATAATCATTGAATTAAATTCGACTGTCATACCTCAGCATCCTGGAAGGCAGGTTTGACAGTAAAAACACAGCCTCCCACTCAGCGAAGCTCCATCACAGATGGCGATGGTAATGATATTTCATGGTATGTCTGCTACGTTTCGAAAGGAAAAGTAGGATAATTATATTCACTTTGGCGAGTGATTAGTTTTATGGAGGTGAAGAAGTAATTAATGAATTCTATCTCATCCTCATTTATTGTTACACTTCCTCGTATTGCTCCCTCTTGCCTCAACTTGAGAGAGTACAAAAGAGTATCGAGTGTGACAAAGCTTCAGCACCGATGAGTCAGAGGGAGAATTACTTAGAGGCCCCCAGGCGAAGCATACGTTTTTGTCGTTCTCTGCAGTCTCATCAAACTCTAATACTACATGGCTAGCCTTCACTGAGTCTACTGATACTTTCCTCTGAAATAAAGTGCCTGTCTCAAACCTGACTGAAACCAAATCCCAACAGCACTCGTGAAAAAAAAGTACTTGTTTTCTTTTTATTCCAATTTAAGTGGATGTGGGAAGTTTATCTGAAGTGAATTTTTTACTTGATTACAAATATTTAATGCAGCAGTTTGCATCGCTTTTTGATTTGTAAGTGAGATGTGATTGCCATTCAGTTTCGCACGCTCGACTGCGCCGGTTGCTAGGAGGCAATCATTCCCTTCATAGCGGGAGCTTTGCCACTGAACCAACTATTTGTTGTTGAAGCATCTGAGGCATAAACATCAATCCTAATAGCATGGGAAATGCTGGTGCTTCATCTTAGGATGCAAAGACTTCTCTTTGCATGGAGCAGCAGACCGTCAGAAGTTATGACTGTCAAATCTTTAAATCAATCACAAGTGTTTTCCAAGCCAAATAAATCTGTTTGTGTTTTTCCCGCTCCTCGCTTTGCTCCCCGTTGCCCTGCATGATTTTCACTTGTTCGTGTAACATACCTCATCTTCAAATATATTGAAATGCTAATCAAGAACTTTATGAGTGCAAAGCATCTTTGGCAAGCCGTTAGAGTAATATTTACTGCAGTGTTGGTCCAATCAGTGGTGTGGATCTAAAGCTTTCTGACCACAGGGCTGCCCGGTCACACACGTGAACCGAGTCGACTCACACTTATCATACTTGTCTTTCCCACCTTGATATCAGATTCCCCCTTGGAGAGAGGAGAGAAAGCCTGAAGCTATAGCAGCTCTGAGAGTTGCACCAGCGTTTCTAATTATGCAGCAAAAACTGTCTACGTAAACTCTTTGTTCTCCCTCCTTTTGATTCTGGTCGGGTAATGTTCCTAAATGCCGCTTTCTTCTGTACAGAAATGATTTGCATGACGGGGTAAACATGAATGGTTCTCGTGACAGACGCACGCAGCCTTTAACAGTACCCCCCACCCCGTATAAAAAGGACTTGTGACACTCTGATCTCGATGAGCATGTCGGCTAAAGCAAACGGATCCTAATGATCATGGTGATTATCGTAATGATCCAATAGAAGTGGGTAATGAGGTTATTTGCTTTGGATCAAGGCAGCCTGTAAAAATTAATAGCTGAAGAAACGGAGGGTAGCATTCCAAACAAGATGACGGAGCTGTGCACTTAAGGGTAACTCTGCCATTGCTTCGCAGACCAGACTGTATATAAGAAGTGGGCGTAGTCACCGTGACGTCACCCATTGGTTTGTGGACAGCCGTTTTGAAGCCTCAAGTTCGGCATTTTGTCTGTCGTCATCTTTGTTTTTTGCAACGAGAAGTGACACAAGAGGGCGGAGCTAAGTACAACCGAACGCTGAATAAGACATAGAGACGGAGCGCAATTAAGTCCTTCCCACACTGAAGAGGAAACGATTTGCTCTGTCTGGCAAACAACAGAAAAATGCCTAAAATCTGCTGTGTGGTGGGATGCACTACCAACCGGGTAAAGAACTAAGTATTTACAAGCTGCCAAACAAAAAAAACTGAAGATACAGGCAATAAGAAATGAGGCATGAGCAGGAAGAATGGGAAAACTGTGGGATCCTGACACTCATTATGCCGACGTGTGCAGCAAGAATTGTGTCTAAATGTCAGTTTTAGGCTGACTAATATATTTCTGTAAATTAAGCTAAAGCATTCTGACAATGTGCTACTTGTGTTATAGTGGAATGTGTTTGAATTAGAAAGCTATGCAGTATTATGTTTGCAAGCTCCTTAGATAACTACAGTAACTTGCTAACACACAGCTAAGATTAGCTCGCTAATTGCTAACTTGTCCCATCCCGTCATCACATTCAACTGCACCCGTGGCAGAAAATGAAAAAATAAACCTTTGACATGCTGAAATCTGACGTTTTTATCCAGCTGCAGGCATTTTGTTAGCGTTTCAGCCCTTGGTTGCATATTGTGGCGCTCAAAACACTCAGTGAAAGGGTTAAAGAAAGTAGAAAGAAAGTAGCCACGCCCTAAAGCATCCCCTGATTTATGGTCTATTTGACTCTAAATGGGACCATAATTTACTAAATGAACATCATGCTGTATTGAAGAAGACTTGAAACTAACAGTAGAGACCATAAGGAGGAGTCGCCCCCTGCTGGCTATTAGAAAGAATGCAAGTTTAAGGCACTTCCTCATTGGCTTCACTTTTCAGACCCGGAGTTGCCCACTGGACAACACTAGTAGCATCCCAAACAAGACGGAGCTGTGCACTTCAGGGTAACCCTCCACTGCTCCGGTTTGACAGCCACATGTGTGTCTTTGTGTTGATACAACTGATCTGTCATTTGCCCTGCCTCCCACTTCCTCTCCTGCTCGCCCTCCTCACCTTTCCACCAGCTCGGTGAAATTGCCGTCCATTCTCCCATTTTGAGGGCTCCGGTCTCACAGGGATATGATATTCCTCTGCTCTATTAGAAGAGAAAAAGTGACGATAATAACGGTGGATGTGATCAGTGCAAAAGGTCAGCCTCCGGCCTCGGGTGCGTAACATCCTCCAAGTAGGGAGAGCGTGGAGGGCGAAGGCACCCATCTCGCACCCTCCAGAGACTCCTAACCTCCCTCCACCCAGAGGCAGACTGACTCAGGCAGAAGATATGCGTTCTCCTTTGACATTACTTCCCGCTTTCTTACTATTCCTTTGCTCTTCTCTCTTGGCTATTTTCAGCAGCTTCTCCCTCCTCCCACTCTCTCTTATTTATTCTCGTTATACAGAAAGTCATCCTTCCCTTACTTTGTTTGTTCCTTACTTCCTTTGCTCCTTCTGTTCCTTGTTTATTAGTTACTCAGGCTGTGTGATGCCTCCATCGTTCTGTCATTCCTTTGTTTCTTCTTTTCCTTCATTTGGCCGCAACTGCATCCGTCTTTCCTCTTCTGCTCTCCTACTACATTGAAATGGAGTGTTGTGTAATGCCAGCCTTTCTTTTTGTCACAAAATGAAATCAATTTATCCACCCTGCACTTTTCCCCTCCTTCCCTAAATCCCCAACCCACCCTCCCTGCTCTCTTTCTCTGGCCCTCCTCATCTTCAGAGACCACAGGAGAGCTATTGTTGAAAGGCACAGACAGAAGCAGAGTCAAAAGAAACAAGAGGAAAGACAGATTTTTCTTATTAAAACCACAAAAGTTGGAGAGAAAAAAACGACGGCCTGTCACAGCACAGGAGGGGATCACTTTTTGACCATTAATAATACAGCAGCGGTAGAGGAAAGGCCGTGAGAGAGAGCGAGTGCTGCCAAGGCTCCGACAGTACCACATCACATGTCAAATGCTATTTGTTTACCGCTTTTCTACTCTTTCTTTGTCTCTCCTGCCCTCCCTCTGAGCGTGTCCTTTTCTCTCAGCTTCTGGTCATAGAGGGTGGTCGCAAACAAACTCAAATTAAGGCGCAGGCTGCACTGGTGCAGAGGTTGTGTTTGTGTGTTGTGCCTACGATAGAAATAAACGTCGGTGTAAAGAGCAGCTGCTGCGGATGTGCTTTGTACTCGGTGTTCTGCTTGCGTTCCCTCTCCCTCTTCGCTGTTTGCCCTCCCCTCCTCTCTCACTCCGTCTTGCTCGTACTCCACGACATCCAACATACTAATCCACACAGCGACACACACCCCGGCAGGTCGGTGGCTGCGGGCCGGGCGTTGCCACTGGGGAGGAGGGTAAATATCAGAGAAGGTCAGGAAGAGGAGGGGCTGGAGAGGTGGAGGGGAAGCCAAATCAGTGATGATGAAGAGAGGGGGTAAAGCCACCCAGTCGCTCAGGATCTGCCATCTTGGCTGCCAGGAGAAGAGAGCTTGGCCATGCCTGCATGTCGTTGTGTGTGTTGGATCAAAAGATTAGTCAAATGCAGTGCCTTTTTGGACAGTTTTATCATTCCAAGTGTCTAACTTGTATTTTGAGATAAAGTTTAAAATCAAGATTAGTATTAGGGTAAAAAATTCAGCACTTATTTCCCCCAATATTTATTTAGAATTTTTGCTTCAATATTTTCAGAGTAAGATATACAGTACATTTTCGTATATTCTTCTATATGTGCTTTATCCAGCATCTGTAAGATTTATCACATTTTATGGCTAAAACATGATATAAAATAGAAAACATATTTGCTACCGTTGAAATTTTTGCCTCTGAAAAGATCTGTAGCACAAATTTGTAGAGTTGGAGCTGCAGAATAGTTTGTTGGGCCGAAGCTTTAGACTGTATATTAAGATGGATGACATGACAGCTCCTCAAAAAGTGAAGCCAAAATATCTCGATCGCTCACTGGTGGCTGGCTGCAGTATAGGTCATAAAGCCCGCCCACTTCATGTTAGTGGATGGGACATGGTCCAAACTAAAAAGTCCACGTCAAATACAGTTTTCCCAAAGATGGTTTCTGTCATTTTAGTTAGTTCTGATCACGCTGATGTTTGTTCAAGTGTTCATTTTTCTAATAAGTTTGGTTTTAATTAGTTATTTGATGCTATAAAAAGGGGGGTGAGACGTCATGATTGACAGCTGGGATTCTCTCTCTCGCTAGCAAGCTGCGGCCGTGCTCGGCTCACGATTTGTTCTGGCGAGTGTATGGGCGGGACCTCAATGCCACGGCTCCACCACTCGATCACTACTACGCAGACTCTGGCTCCAAATGACGGCAAAATCTCAAGAAGGCAGCTCCCTTATCTGGGATGTATTGTATTGTACTGTACAGTGGAAGGACGTGGAGACGCGTCGTCCATCTATACTGGTAAAAAAAAGTTTGGAAACTTGTGTTTGGTGGATTATTTCTCTGTTGTTACAATGCTAATTGGCATTGTATATGGGGATTCAAGGGCAATCAAGGCAAGTATTTAAATAGTATCCTCGTTGGCGATGCCTGTGTTTTGCCCGAAAGCAACTCTGTGACGTCAGGTTACTCAGGTAATTGTGTAGGTTAGCTGAAAATGAAGACTTGAATGGAGTCATTGAAAAGTCAACACTGTACTGTAGTAGCCAAACCTGTGTGTGTGTGTGTGTGTGTGTGTGTGTGTGTGTGTTTGTGAGAGAGTATGCTTAATCTATTACATTATGCCCTCCTGCAGTATAAGTTGTTAGATCAATCAAATAAAGGGGTTATGGGGTTGGAGAGATCAAAGGAAATCCTCTAAACCCCCTTCAAAATAAAATTGCATCCACAAACACAAACACAGACAGATGCAGTCCAATCTGTCTGTTTCATCAGCGAGCTCAGCAGGAGGAGTATTAGCTCTAACAATACCGTCTCTACTGTTTTCTGTCTCCCAGCCCCCGGAGGGGCAGAGCACTTTCTACTGTCAAGAAATCAGAGCTGAAGTTCCAGATTATGATTTATTTCATTAGGCAAATGAGATGTGTGAGCCCTACGGCACCACTGACTGAGTCACCGCTTTTCACCGTCTCGCTTGGCGTGTGCATGCCTGTACGCAAACACACACACACACACACACGCACACACAGAAGATGTGTATTTTTCACATGTTGAATATAGCCCCGTTAACAGCCCCAAAACATATGTAGCATGTCTGATTCAATCAAGCGTTCAAACACTGTGGAGTGATGAGCTGGTAGTGGTAACAGCTGTTGCCATGCCATCCTGCACAAAATGGCCTCAGATCTCCCTGTCTGATCATTATACCTGACCACCACAGGGGGAGCCTCTCCTCTCCTCTCCTCCTTTTCTCTCCTCTGCTTTCCTCTCCTTTCCTCTCCTCTCCTCTCCTCTCCTCTCCTCTCCTCTGATACCGATTAGTATGCTGTACCACTCATGAGCCACTCAGTTTAGTGCAGAGTTATTATCACATATTCCAGCGATGAATGCAGAATAAATTAGTCAACACTGTCTAATTCAAATGCCGTACTGAGAGGGCTAAGAATGAAAATCACAACAGAGGAATAATTCCTCTTTATGGACATCCAGTTACATGCAAATGTTTATGAGGCGCTTACCCCTCTGATGTTTCTATCCCTCTTTCCCTGCAGGATCACCCTCTGGGAGGGTGTAAGCTGAGGAGGTGCCGCCCCGCTCACCTGTGCCTGCTGCTGACCGCCTCTACGCTTTAGCGCCGCCCCCCTCGCCCTGCCCACCCCCCCGCCCCCCGCTGGTCAGCCTCCAACATGGCTCTAGCAGTCTGGATCATCATCACCTGCGCTGTGGCTTTCAGCAACGTTGCTCCGTCTGCACCAGGTGTGTAATATATATTTACATTTTGTGGGATTTTTTTATATTGTCACATTACATAACAAATCACTAAACTCATGTCTATCTGCATTCGGTATTTATACTGTACATGTTCACTAGGGGTGGGGGTCCCAACGATACAATATTATTGCAATTTTAAACATTTTGCAATATGCTGAGTATTCCGATAAGATATATTGCAATATATAACCTTTTTTCCCCTGCAAATGATGTAGTTTGTCAACATCTGTTTTATCTAATAAGATGCAGTTTTCAACAGTTTTTCCTCGCCAAGATTTTGTAGAAATTTGGAGCATTATTTAGCGTTCTTTCGGACAAGCTAACATGACACGGTTGGTAGCAAATGGATTCCTTAGGTTTTCCAGTTTCATATGGTACCAGTATCTTCACTCTAGCTTTAGGACTAAGCCGATACTTGACGTCCGTGTATCGATACAGTATTGCCACACAAAATCTAGCGATACTATGCCGTATGGATTTCTATCCCCCCATCCGTAGTAGTGTGTAATCCTAAGGGCTGTCAAAGTTAACGCGATAACGCAAATTCGTTTTAACGCCACTAATTTCTTTAACGCATTAACGCAACTTGTGATTTTTAAGGTTATCACGGGCTGAGACTTAAAGCTATAGTGAACATACTTGCATCAAACCAGAAGACCTAATGAATCTATTCGTGCCTAACTATGTCGTGTCTAGCTTATCGCAAAGGAGGCTAAATAACTCTCCAGATTCACGCTAATTTTTGACGAGGAAAAACTGTCATGGCCATTTTCAAAGGGGTCCACTGACCTCTGACCTCAACATATTCAATTCAATTCAATTCAATTTGTTTTTGTATAGCATCAAATCACAACAGAAGTTATCTCAAGACATCTCAAGACACAGATATGTGAATGAAAATGGGTTCTATGGGTACCCACGAGTCTCCCCTTTACAGACATGCCCACTTTATGATAATCACATGCAGTTTGGGGGCAACTCATAGTCAAGTCAGCGCACTGACACACTGACAGCTGTTGTTGCCTGTTGGGCTTGAGTTTGCCATGTTATGATTTGAGCTTATTTTTCATGCTAAATGCAGTACCTGTGAGGGTTTCTGGACAATATTTGTCATTGTATATGTTAATTGATTTTCAATAATAAATATATACATATATTTGTGCAAAGCAAGCATATTTGTCCACTTCCATGTTGATAAGAGTATTAAATACTGATAAAAAAAATCACGATTGACTATGGACAATCATGTGATTAATCGCGATTCAATATTTCAATTGATAGACAGCCCCTAAAATACAGTAATAAAATGTATTTTTTTGTATTGCTTCACTGAGCCAGCTTGTAATGTAGCACATGAGCTGCTGTTGGGTTCGCTGTGCTCTGTGACTGGCCCGACCAGGTTATTGCAAATGAGGATGTAATATTTATACTCCAGCTACATGATGAAGGTTGTAAGCGTATTGACTTGCTGACCAGGCTGGAAACACTGCACTTGATTAACCAAACTGCCTCTACAGGAGACGGAGAGAGTGTGAGCGAGGTAGAGAGAGTGTGTGTATGTGTGAATGTCAATAAAATTTCTTGTCATCTCGATGTTAGTTGGAGCGTGGCAGGAATATAAGGGGGAATCCGTGCATGTAATGGTGCCATATGTGTGACCTCCTTGAATGTGCCATGTACCATGAGATATTTCATTGTGTGTGTGCTAGCTGTTAGCCTGGCAGCAGGTGACCTGGTTGGGCCGAAGTGATGCTGGAGGGTGTGTGTAGATGTGTAGGAGGGATTGCAGGGGAGAGGCAGAGGGCCGAGCAGAGGGAAGGAGGGGCTGCTGGGTGTCCTGCTAGTGGCCTGCCACACAGACAGCAGCACACCATCTGCTGTACGCTCTCAGTCAGCTCTGTGCCAACGAGCCGCTGGGTGATGGACAGCGAGGAAGAGCAAGGGGGAGGAGCGTTAGCAAGCGCCACAGGGAGGGGCTACGGATGAAAGCGGGAGGAGTCGAGAAAAACCGAGGGGAGGGCGGGTTAAAATTAAAACGTGTTTGTGTACGCCTGTGTCAGCATTGCTTTTAGCTTTCCCTCTGTGTAAGCTCTGATTGGCCAGGTGCTGTTCTAATTTGAGTCGTTGCTGTTTTTTTTTCCCATCTTAATTTGGCTGCTTTCTGTAACATTGGATTTGAGCAGCGTACGCTCTGTTCCATCGGACACATTTGGCCTCTGGCGCTGTGTTTGTGTGTGTGTTTGTGTGGGTGTGCATTTGCGTGAAAATAATCCAACTATCTGTGTGACCCGGCACTTGGGGGGTATTAATAATGCATTAATAATCAATTGACTTGTTATCTGTATTCAGCCCCGAAGCACAGGCGCAACATTTGGTTTGATGAAATTAAGAAAAGCTTTTCTCAGACACGCAGACACCGTTTTGGTGCTCATAATTTTGGCAGCTGAATTTTGGCTGAAGTATATTCACTTTAAGGCTGGGACAATTCACTTATCTCCCGAATTGAAACTATCACAATACTTTGGTGCCGATTCGATGTGTATTGTAATTTTTAAGTATTGTGATTCGATATTGCATTTTATTACGATTTTTGTTAACTATTTTAACACTAGACCATGGGAAAAAGTTGAATCATACACCTCTAGGGACTTTTACTTTGTAAAATATCTAAATTAATACAGTAAAAATGTTTGATTTTCATCATGTATGTAGTCAGAGATGTCCTGAGGTCAAATATATAGGTCATTGTCAGGAATTATTCAAAAAACTTTTCCAGCAACCCAAAAATCAAAGTATAAAAACATATCCCTCACAAATTAGTGGTATTTTCTTTTTAATTTATAAGGGACATGTAATTTTTTATATTTCTGGTTAATATAATCCAATCAATCTTATTTCCTTTGTATATAAAGTTCCCTTTGTTAACACCTTATTTTGAGGAAATGAGAGTGACGGCTGGCTTGAGCACACGTTATCGCAATACGATAACTTTCTGTCCATAACAGCATTAGCATGCAGCTTTAGCCGTGATGTCTAGCTCTGCTTTTCCTGGCAATGTGTGAAACCCAAAGTGTTTCCATACTTTACTGTATGTGTAGTGTTTACCACGTTGGATTTAACATGTGAGGGTGCAGGTCGTATCCACGCAGACACTCCGTCGTTTTCTACTTTCTCGTTTCGGCTCACAGCGGCCGGCTGGTTTGTTTTGGTTGACGGATACGGAACGGATATGACGTCACGTTACTCAGACTACAACAATAAGAAACTTCTTTCTACCTCCGCATAGACTCAAATAAAGCATATTGATACTGGCATTAAAAAATCTATTTCAAAAAATATCGTGAAACATAGGTGAATCGTTTTTTTTTCCCACCCCTAATTCTCTGTATTCTACTAGTGTGATCAGAGAGCAGGAGAGACTGAGAAAAGGGAGCGAGGGAAGAGAGGTAGAATTTAAAGGAGGAGGGCTGGGTTTTTTGATGTGACGAGAGCCGCTGAAATCACTCTCGGGCTAATCAGAGCTCATTTGGAAACCTGCAGGATCATCACACATGGCTTCACAGTCTAATGTGTACCCCTGCTCCTCCTCGGCGTCCCGACTAATCTGCCATGCTTTAACCTCGCTCTACTCCTGGCTGCACACTCTAATATTTACCCCGAACGCTCGCACAGTTATTCTCCTGCGGAAGCAGCTCTTTAATGCAAATGTTCCTAACCAGCGTGAGCTTCTCTTTCCCACAAACCTCACTCACCTGCCCTATTATCTTGTTAAATCACCGCTCCATTTCTCTTTTGAAATGCAGTGGCTTTGTGAAAACAATATTTTCATGTCTGAATGCAAACTCATACTAACGGAGCTAAATAAAGCCATGTTCCTAGCGGTATGCACAAAACCCCTCCACCAGCCAGACCCGGCAGGCTCCCCGACAGACTGACATGCATACCCTGACAAACCGAATGTCCCGCTGATTCCACAGAACGCTCCAGAATGTACAACCCTTCGCACGTAGCATTGCTGCTCTGAAAGCCCATTAGGCTTGCTTAATGTGGCAGGCATTGCAGGCAGCTGCGTCGTACGTGATGAAGCCCTGACACAGAGCTTTCATTTAGCACAGCGCAAGCATCGCTGTGTGTGCATGTGTGTTTGTATTTATGTGCACCAGCGGTGGAAGCCAGACCATAATAAGCCCACTTGTGGGTCATTTCGGTCTGTAATGTGAGGTGTGTTAATTTGCGTAGTGTACATACTGTATATGTGTGTCCATGAGTGCGTAGTGTAAGTGGGTTTTTGAGTGTGTTCAGATGTCAGATATGTGTCGTATCAGGACGCCAGCGCCAGCTGACTGGTGGAATCTGTTCTCATCTCCCCTGTATTTAAGCCTTTGCTCTCAGATCAGTCGCGTGGAAAGGCCCCTGGTCCTTTAGAGCACACACAGACATTTTTATCTGTCTTCCCCTCGTCTCCCTGGCTTTTTTCTTCGGCGCCTTTTTCTCCCGAACGGTAGTTATTATTTAAGGATGGGGGACTAGCTGTTTTTACACATCTTCTCAACAAAGTGCTTTAGTCTCTTGACTGTCCTTGGATGGTGACAATGTCTGAATGGGGACTGATCTCGACGCAGTGTTTGGCTTTCTATAATGCACGACTGGGTGGTGCATATTTTTCATGGAGGGCCGCATGAAGAATTCACCGTATGCCTTTGCAAGCCAGATGCTCCTTTATGACTGAGCTGACAGTTATTTCGGGTCTTGAGTGTTGCTCAACCCGAGATTTAAAATTCTGAGCAAAGAATAAAATGCCTGACCCGAAACCACATCCAGTATTTAAGAGAGTAGACTTTCAGTCCCGCAATGCTATAATATTAAAATGATAATTTCAAAAGTGCAACCTACTCATTAATTCATAAGAATTGATTCCCTGACAGGCTTGTAGCAATAATATCTCGAGAGGAGGCAATAAAGCGATAGTGCCGCTAACCTTGCTCCTGTATGTGCACTTGGCTTCTTGTCGTATAATTTGCTGAACAGCATATTGCTTTAATGAGTGTTTTGTAAACTCTTAGCTCTACACTTTTGTAGCTAACAGACAGGTTTGAAAAACGGAGCACATATGAGACGGTATTAGCTGACCAGAATCAGGTGACACTAGAATAACACATGTCTGGTCATTAAATCAGTGGTTGTAAGTAGGGCAGCGTGATTATGGCCAAAATGATAATCACAATTAATTTGATCAATATTGATGTCACAGTTATTTATCATGATTATCCATTGATTTTAGCGACAACATTTTTATTGGACTTTCACATTAAAATAAACACTGCTTTCACTTCCATGCTGTGCTAAATTCCCGCTAATGTACAAAATACGGCTGAGCGATGAAAAAACTGACATTGCAATATTTTTTTTCTGCTATATATATATATTGCAATATGAAAAACATACAGGAATATTCACCCTACCCTCTTGTTAGCCACATTTTAAAGTTAAATGCTTCAATCTGGTGCACTTTGAGAGCAAAATTAGCAACATTAAGAGGCTAAATAAACAATTTTGTGCTCTCTATCTAATCATAAACACATTGGTTGTATAGATAATATCCATACACAAAAGTGAAGCCAAGACATATAGATCGCCGGCTGGTGGCTGGATGTTCGTTTAGGAAGCAGGCAATCATGTTCATTTAATTGTGGGAAGCCAAAATCATGATCGCGATGCAGCCCTAGTTATAAGGCTCATAGATGTGGGTCAGTAGGGCCGTGCTACACCTAATGGTAGGTTTTATCATCTATTCACATGGTTGAAAACCGAAAAAAGGAATAAAAGAGGTCATCAGGGTGGAGGTCGGGGCGATGGATGGGAACCAACAATGTGTGTTTTACTTTCACTTTTGAAACACAATGTTTTTTCCCCCAAACTTGTTTTTATGACAAAGTGTTTTTGCTGCCTAAACCTAAAGAAGCTATTTTGTTTGTGTCCAAAATGTAACATTTCATTCAGTTTTACAACATTACGTGTTGCTTTTAAGTTTCACTTTCACTTTTACAAAGTAGCAGGTGTAGTAGGCCCCTAATGACCCACATCTATGGTGCTTATAGCGAGCAATAACGCCTATTTAATGGCCTGATAACAGTCGAATCGGGTGCAGCCATAACAAGTGAATGAGGTGAACTTTATAAATTGGCAGGCTCACACTCGTTGCATTGCACCTGATGCAATGTATGAATCATACATTGAATTCATTTGGGGAAACAGCCATGTAAGTCTTTTATCTCCAAATACAACATTACAACCACATGTTGCTACAATTTCCCAAAGTATTAGTTGCAGGATCATAGACAGACAGATGACTTACACCACACTTTAAATTCAGAACTATACAGACAACTTGCATTTTCAAGTTCCTAATAACTTTGTCTTTTATAGACCATTGGAGCCGGCTAGTTATGTGTGTGTTTAAAGAGACAAGTAAATGCTCTCATTTTGTTGGAAAATGACCTTTGAATATGTTTTTTTTCTCTCTGCCATAAAGCTGAAATCCACAGGCTTCACTGACACTAATTGCTAATCTAGCGGCTTGTGAATATTGCTGCGTATCATCTGGATTTTGCAATAAAAGAACTGCTGTAAAGCCTTTTTTCCCCCCGTTTCTCTCTCTTCGCCTCTGGTGTGCGTTTTTTAAGCTTTCATTGAATCCCCATCTTACTAGCAACAGTCTCACTTCTCTCACTCGCTAACACTCGCCTCTCATTTTCATCCAATCTCTGCTTTCTCTCCACTAACACCTCAGCCATTACTCCCTCTCTCCTCACAAACTCCTCTCTTTTTGCTGGCCTTCCCTCTCTACCTTCCTATTCCCTCTGGGGACATAATACATGAAATTTAGTGGTCGATACGAATACCAGTAAAATTCCACAATTCTCGATGCTAATTGGAGACCACGGTAAACAAAAGTAAAACAATAAATCCCACTTACTTCAACATCCTTTATTCTGTTTGATACTGTTTTTTGTCAGGAAGTTAAACAGCTCATAATTCCCTCATTATTTATTTTATATTGCTGTGAAAACATCTCCTTCAAACAACTGGATTTATTCAAGCTTCTCACTAAAAACTACATTTTACAAGATTACATTTGAACACATCATGATAATGTTAGAATTTACCTTCGCACACACTTCATGTTTACTGAATAGAGCCTGAACGCATCATAATGTAAATCAATGGCGCCTCCTGTGTTGAAATCCGCCATGCTAGCTAATGTTAACTAGTTCTCTTACTGTCGGATAATCTATAATAATATAATAATCTATATCAATAGTTGAGTTTACGGCATCCCAAACACATTTTCTATCGTCCCCGGTATGACAGGGCGCTGTTAGTCTCAAGCCCTGACGGTACCTGTGGTACTGTAGAAAAACAAGTACAGTGATCAACCGCTTATAGTGATCAAAAAGCTTGGGACAGAGTCATTCCTAATGCCTAAACAAATGCTGTTTAAATAATTTACTTATAGTAATCAAGTAGTCCGCTTACAGTGTTCATTTTGAGTCTTTTCATACATGATAACATGTTTTCTCTGAAAAAAAACAAAACAAAACGGGATAGCACCTGTGATTGAAGACGCTCTCAAGTGGATTAATAATGCCTCGTCACATAATGCCCCCAAAGTGAAACTTTGCCGATCCTCAACCGGCTCTGCGGCACACATGCAGACCGGCACCCGTAATAAATATACAAATGAATATACAAACGTCAAATAGATGGTAATCTGCATGAGAAATGATGCACAAAAACAACAATTTGGTTCTAATAATCATTCGCTTATAGTGAACAATTTGACCCAGACAGACGTGAAGCCGTTTACACTGTACAGCCACATTTTCAGATTTTTGGCATCAACTTGGTAAGTATCAGTTCTCGTGACATCTTTAATTCCCTCTACCGCTTCCAATTTCCACCTTCTCTTTACCTCCTTCCTCTTCTGCCTTACCCCACTTTCTCTCCAGTCTCCCTCCTCGAGTATCACCCCCCTGGCTCTCCTTTCCTTTCCTTTCCCTCTGCCTACTATCTGTCTAACGGGGAACATCTCCTGTTGTTATCATTCCCTCCTTCCCCTTTCCTTTTCGCCTCTTTCTGTCTTTCTCTGGTCTGCTCCCTCCCCGGTGCTGGGGGTTTGCTGTGCTCTTCAAAGCCCTTGGCTGAGAGCAGTAGATCACAGAGAGGCCTGTGTGAGTGAAAGGTTAATGGATGGCCTTTGAACATATATTGGTAGTCGGGGGCGGGCGGGAGAAGGAGGGAGCGGCCGGGGCGGAGTGGCGGTGTGTTCTTTCAAACCTCCCTTTGAAGATGACGCACACTGCTCTCATGTGTCGGCGCCTGTATACGGGGGGCTGTGCCTTTTTTGTTTATTCATTCGTTCACAGTGTTAGTGTGCTTTTCCGCGTGTGTGTGTGCCCGTTTTGTTTGTGTGTTTGTGTTTGCTTGTAGTTGTGTGCGTCGGGGTATGTTAGTTTGTGTACATTGATTTGTGTACCGCAAACAAGCTCCTACATAAAGGATTGGGGACTGTGTTCCTGTTTGTGCAGTCGTGTGATAGCTGCCTCTTTTCTCTCAGGGCCTAGCTGCGTAACTTTGAAGCTTTGCAGCCGTGAAGGACTGTGTGTGTGTGTGTGTGTGTGTGTGTGTGTGTGTGTGTGTGTATATCCGGGAGCGCTGGTTCGTGAGTGTTGGTGTGTGTGTGTCAAGCATGTCATGTGCTGGAGAATGTGTGCATTTGCTTCGCGTGTGTTTTTGTGGACTGCAGATTGATAATTACCAGCAGCAGCTTACGGCTGGCAGCCAAGGGCAGAGAGTGTGGGAGAGAAAGAGAGGAACGCAGGGAGAGAGATGGATGAGTGGAGAAGCTGGTAAAACTGTATGAGAGAGAGAGAGAGAGGGGGGTGAAGGAGGATGGGAAGGGAAGAGGGGAAAACTGGAGGTGAAGGGTCAGGACGAGAGGGAGGAATGGAGACACGGAGAGAACGAGGGGAGGGTGAGGAGGATGGGTGGGGAGGGTAAATGAGAGAGTTTCCGGGTGGATGAAATTGGATGAGGGATCGAGGGATGTTGCTGAGGTGAAAAAGAAAAACACAAAGAGTGGAAGAAACATACAGTATGTGTTCATTGCACTGCAGGTGAACAAGATGGCACACGAGGATAAGAGGGATTCAGTAGCAGCCAAAATCATTTTGAATTCATATTAGGGCTGTCAAAGTTAACGCGATAATAACACCTTAACGCAAATTCGTTTTAATGCTGCTAATTTCTTTAACGCATTAACGCAACTTGCGATTTTTAGGTTGTAACGGGCTCAGTTTTAGAGCTAGAGTGAAGATACTGGCATCATATGAAAGTAGAAAAATTAAAGAATCCATTGGTACCAACCAAGTCATACTGGCTTATCAAGAAGGAGGTTAAATAACACTCCAAACTTATACTACATTTTGGCGAGGAAACACTGTCATGGCAATTTTCAAAGTGGTCCCTTGACCACTGACCTCAAGATATGTGAATGACAATGGGTTCTATGGGTACCCACGAGTCTCCCCTTTACAGACGTGCCCACTTTATGATAATCACATGCAGTTTTGGGGCAAGTCAGCACACTGACAGCTGTTGTTGCCTGTTGGCCTGCAATTTGCCATGTTACAATTTGAGCATATTATTTATGCTAAATGAAGTACCTGTGAGGGTTTCTGGACAATATTTGTCATTGGTTTGTGTTGTTAATTGATTTCCAATAACAAATATATACCTACATTTGCATTAAGCAAGCATATTTGCCCACTCTCATGTTGATAAGAGTTTTAAGTACTTGACAAATCTCTCTTTAAGGTACATTTTGAACAGATAAAAAAAATGTGTGATTAATTTGCAATTAAATATTTTAATTGATTGACAGTCCTAATTCATATATATGAAAAATGAAGGTACCGGAGCACTTGAAATGCTGCAACTACTTGCAATGAGATCGATCAGCTCATAAACATGCACGGTAAAAACACATACACTCTGTCCACACGTCCAGTCCTGTGGCTTAGCCTATAAGGAGGTTAATTAAGTGTCTAATGCAGCGGCAGGGCCGGGCTTTGACACTCATCTTTCCTAACTGGTCTCTGGATGCGACTTGCAACTCTTCTAAATGCACACACACATCTTTCTGACAGGATGGTACTCACTCAGCCAGCACCCCCTCCTCCTCTCTTTCCTTCACACTTTATTTCTCACTCTCCCTCCTTTTTCTTCTCTTCAGTCTTAACTTTCCTCTCTCTTTCTCTCTCTCTCTCTCTCTCTCTCTCTCTCTCTCTCGGCTCTACTCTCCCTACTTCCCTGTGGCTGTTTTCCCTGCATCACCTGCAGTTTTCACTCCACCACAATGTTTATATGAATCTAGGTCTGACTCACTGTCTGCTGGCCTGCCTCTTGTGATATGTGCTGGGTAACAGACAACAGAATAGAGTTGTGTTGGGGCCTGTAGCGCAGCTCCCGTCCCCGGGGAGATGGAGGATATTTTACACCAGGTGAATCTCCTACTTTTTAGGCAGGCTGATTTTTATTTTTGAGGCTATGCTTGTTTCCCCCCGCTGAGGCGCTTTCATTGCATAATTAGGCGCCAGGGCCGGCAATGAAGTGGTTTGACAGTATGAGCACGTCCCGTCTCGCCTCCCTCCTCAAGTGTGTGTGTGTTGCTCTGTGTCTCAGTGGCTTTTTAACTGCCTGTCTTGATCTCCCTGCTATGCCTGCTAGTTCCCCCCACAGCAAAGTTTGTCAACACACACCGAGAGTTCTCTGGGTTGAGGGTGGATGAGGGTTAGGGCTTGTGTTTGCAAGAATTTTGCCGTGTCTGTGTGCATTGCAAATGCATGAGTATGGGTTGCATGAGGGGTATGGTGTATCGCATTTCAGACGGGGGCAGGTTTAATTCTCCTATGAATGATGTAATGTTATGGGCTGTGCTGTAATTCGGTTCAGTTAGAGGGCTGCTGAGGAGAGAGGCTGAGTGGATCAGAACAATAGGAGGTCCTCTCTCACACAAATCTGTCTGCCTCGCTCCCTTTTATGTTGGTGACCTTGTACCTCCGCAAAGAACGGTCGCTGTGTTCATCTCATGCCAGCATCTAGTTTGATGGTTTCTATCTTTTCCTATTGTTACTCTGTGTAATTTGCTCTGCCGTTCCCATCCCTCCCTCCTCCATGCGCTAGCTTGACTCGGCTCCATCACAGTGGATGTGTGTCATTTTGGCGCTGCTTTGTGTTCTGACCTTACAGCGCTGCTGGTGACTCCCCGTACAGTCGCTCCTCATCTCATCTCCATCGCCTGTAGGAGACAGGCGGAGGAGTCAGAGGAGATGAGATAGCATCCTAGCTTTGAGGCCAGCGTTGCCCCTTCCCATCACCCACACACACACACACTATCCCACAAGCTCACACAGCCCCCCCACCCTCATGTTAGGCCTTTAGGTTTGTCTCAGGATGTCACTTTGTCACAACTCCTCAGCTTGAAGGCCGCCTGGATGTGACAGCTCTGGCCGCATCGCCTCAGCTCGTCTGTGGTGACAGGCCACGCTCCAGCGAGTCATTACGCTAACTTGCAGTGCTAAATGAGTCGCTACGATACAGCGCTAAGCTGTATAAAGTACTGGAGGAATTGGTCTGGATTATTCTGTGCTAGAGAGGGATTCCCATCATTGATACCTCTCAGTTCTGTCCAATGACTGTAAAATTACTTGTTCTTCTTCGCCAGGTTTACTAACCTGAAACTCGTGAGGGAGTTAGCCATTTTGGCCCGAGCTGAGGGTATATGTAGATGTATACTTTTACAGTTTTATTCCATAGCCTTAATGCAACTTAAAGTTCATTTTAAGGACGGTGATATAACAAGAATCCTCATCAGAAGCATTGCCCAGTGTCTCAACTACCGCTTGGCGAGACTGTCCTCTGGCTCTATGCTTCAGTGCTATGCTGATGAGCATTAGGCGATGACTGCTGGAACAGACAGAGGGGCTAAGAGGGGCTGATCACATTTCGGCCCCCGGAAGACAGTCAGCCATCCAGCTAACAAGTCAGCCTCAGGGCCACTGAGCTCCACGAGCATAATCTCTTATTGTGACTCAATTACAAAGTCGCTATCATTGTCTCTGGCTCATGGCTACCTGCGAGGCCAAACCTTCCCACTCAATTATTTCTGAGGAAACATGCCATAGAGTGTCCAAGGTCAAATTGTCAAAGGCGTTGAAATCAAAGCGCTTTTATGTTTGAAAGCTGATGATCGAATGTTGTCATGCTTTCAATGAAGAGAAATCTTTATCTATTCATGCTGTGGACTTTTCAGAATTCAATCTCCGGGTCAGTCTTGATGAAACAAACCAGATTTTTCTTTCAACTGTACTCAAGTGCTGGTCACAAGTCATGGTTACAGGTTATGTCTCTTCACTTCCAAATGATGTTGGCAAACATTTGTGTGTATGTGTGTGTGGACACTAGGGATGGACACTGGGGATGTCACATTGAGGACATTTTCCTGACTGGGAACCTGAAGATAAATTTGAGATGCAGCTCAGCACTGTGTGTCAAGTTGTTCTCGTCATAAATCAGAAAAAAAAGAATAATTGATAATGAATCAATTAATTAAAATAAATTGTGAAAGTGTATAAGGGCTTAGAGCATTATGACTTAATGATGGCCATTCCCATGCTCTATTATAATAATAATAATTATATAATAATAAATTGTTGCAGCAATTTTTGGGATGATACCATATGTTACACAGATTTGGTGCTAAATTTAACCATGTTTTACCACTCGAAAATTGATAATAAATTATCAATAATCCCTTGTAAATACCACATCAAGACACCAAGACCTTGAGGAACACCATAGAAAAAGCCATGCTGTGATTTGGTATCAAAAACTTTGGAGTGGGCGATTAGATGGCGAGCGCTTCTGTTCTGGAAACTGCTCAGAAACCCCCTTATTGTCAATCTACCTACGAAAGCCATCCATCCTCTGAATGCTCTAGGTCTCTAGTTTGCGGCTGTAAAGTTTCATGAGGCTGTGATTATCCTAGAGGTCACCACAGGTCATTTTATACAGTGAGGTCAAGTTTCTAAATGGTCTCACTATAATTAAATGGCTACTACGGGGACTAACATCATCACACATGAATACAGTTGGGCTCATTGGCTCCACAAGAGTCTCAGCCTGGCCATGCCAGTTTTTCCTTTGTAACTTCGTAGTGTTAATTCTTCCCGAGGAGCGAGTAATGTAATCGGTGTATGCCTGAATACTGTGCAACACCAGTAACTACCGCGGCAAGCCTAGCAGACACTCGTAATGGCAGAGAAAGGATGAAGTGTGTGCAAAAGACTGGCTTCGACTCTGCAAAGTGATGTTCTTGTCTGAGGGTCCAAGCATCTATCCACCCTCAGGCTTTAATTACTGTGTGAGGATAATGAGTCAAATCCAATCACCTCTCTCTCTTGCTCTTAATTTGTATGGAGCTTCTATTATGAAGCCAACCGCTTCAGCCCCTCACACCAGCTGCCCTGGAGTGACACCAGGCCCCTGTCTGTCTGTCTGCCACATTGCCACGTCTATGCATATCAGCTCGTGTAATTATTGAATTGGCTCATATCGTTATCAGTATGTGGAACAATTGGTAACCGTTTCTTGCGGATGACAGGTATTAACACAGTTTTATATACCGCGGGAGATGAGTCACAGTCTCACAGTGAGGGATTAGATCCACCTATACATATGGCTGCTGCTGAGAAAGACACTTTGTCATCCGGCTATTATGAGTCTGACAGGCACGACTAAATGGCCACGTGTGCATCTTCGTGCGTCTCTGTGTGTGCGTGTGCTTTGGCTGAAGAGACCCTGAAACCTTAATGGATTCCTGCAGAGTGAAGGACAATCGTAGCCCATGGCCAGTCCAAGCTTATCCTCTGCTCATCTCATCTCAGCTGAGCTCAGAGCCAGCCACAGCTCCAGCTAGGCCTCAGGCCATCTGGCTGACACACAACCACGTACACACACACTCTCACACACACACTGAATCCCTGAAGCTAAGTCCCACACTTGTTTGTGAATACGCCATTCAAAAATCTCTGCGTAAATCGGTATGTAAGGTGCATCCCGCTGTATTTACACGGTGAATTCCACCTTAAACCTGGAACTTGTCAAACAGTGTGGGTGTGAAATATGATACAATATGGCAGAGGTAGAGAGAGTTGCAGCGGTGCCAGGAATAGGCTAGTTATCATGGTTGCTGTCACCATTGAAGTGCACTAGCTCAATAATGGCTGTGCTCAATTATGGCTAAATATATACTGTAACAGGCGGGCCCGAAAAAGAAATGCCTGGAAAAGATACGGGATTTATACATTCAGGGTGCTTTCACAAGCCAAAGTCCGTTTGGCTAGTCCGAATCATACTTTTGGTTCATTTTCTATTTAGTCTGGTTCGGTTTCACAGTGCACACATCAAAGTGGACCAAAAAAAAAATAAGTTGCTGAAGGGCGTGTTTCATCTCGGGAGCTGACACTTCTATGAAGGGAATTGTACACTTTGATGCTGTCACTTTTTCACTTTGACTCGGCACTGATCGACTGAATCCCTTCTCCTCCAGTTTATGACTTTTCATTACACTGATTGGTCAATCACGGCGTTCTAAGGTCTGTCATTTCTTTATAACAGACCGTCGCTATGGGCCCAGTTCTGATGTCAGACCCTGGAGGACCGTTTTTGTGTCAAATTATTGATTTCTAAAGTAAGCAGCCGTGTAATAAGAGGGATAATATACAGCTAGCAGGTCATTGTTTAATAAACCCTGACAGGGCAATGCAGTGAACCTTGACACACCCTGAAGTGGTTTATTTCACATCAATGACCGGCTCGCTGTACACTATCCCTTACATAAACGTCACTGTTTTTGCGGACTCTATTTAGCATATTCTTGTTTGTTCTCTTTGGACCAGATGTAAAGCAAACAGAAGTCCAGGTCAGCCCTCTCCCACTCATGTTAACCATCGTTTACCTGTGTCCATCTAGACAAATGACCACACGGGCAGCCTGCGTTTTTGGTTGGAAACGGTCCGAGACCACCTCTCGCAATCAGTCTCGGTCTGGTTGTTTTGGTCCGCACCAGAGTACGATTACCGCGTTCACAACCGGTCAAACAAACCGCCCCAGAGTTTGATTAAAGCAGACTAAATGTTGGTGCCCTCACATACATCACAATCTGTGTAAAATTGGACAGGTGAATTGTTGTTGTTTTATTAAATGTTTTGTCTTTGACTAAGTTTACATGCACAAAATATCACAGTTTTTGCCCTTATTCTGAAAAAGATAATATTCCTACTCGGCTGTTTACATGGCTAATGAAAAACTGATATTCCTGTTAACATGCAGCCGTGCATGTTAGGGCCTTTTTTAAATGGGGTCCCTTGACCTGAAAATGGGTTCTATGGGTTATAATAATAATTAAATACTTGACTTTAAGTTACATTTTGAACAGATAAGAAAATGTGTGATTAATTAACGATTAATCCGATTAAGTATGGACATCATGCGATAAATCGTGATTAAATATTTTAATGGATTGACAGTCCTAGTCATTATGTTTTGTTTGAGCCTTTACGCCACACTTATTATGTTACTGTCTAGTCAGCGAGCTACAAGCGATATATCAAACATAACAGTCATGGTAACAAGCTGAAATTATCTGCACAAACACAAGCTGATCAGAGTAACTACCAGCGATGCAACGGTCAATTATCGATCAAAAACAGTGCAGAAATGATCTTATTCCGTACTGTCGAAGCAGCCAAGAAATGAAATGAACTGCCTCCTTGTGGTGATTTGCACCCTTCTACTGTGGCTATTTGTATTAGCGCTCGGTGGCGTGGCAGTAGACGACCCTGAACAGCCAGAAATAGTTACCATATGAAGTGTGTTTGGTATGTAAAGTATGTTTAACGTGTGGTCTGCCCCCCCTCTGATAGGGGCTAAGTGGAACGAGCGTGATCACTCCTGGTGGCCCGCTTCAGTTTTACACTCTCTCTTGGCTCGCTCTGTGGTTCTAATCACTGGCCAGCTGTACGCCGCTGTGTACTTACACCACAGGGTAGTTAAGAGAACAAGGCCACACACTGACACCATGCATTGTACTCCCACTGTGACACCAAGACTCTACGCATACAAGTTTTTTTTTCTGTGCCCGGTACATCTGCGCATGTGCTAATTTGCTTGTGTGGATTTGTTTGTCTGGCCTCGCCTGCTGTTTGCATCTCCGTGTGCTTTAATTAGTATGCGCTTTTGCATCGAGGCCTTTGTGATTTGGCACTGCATGCTGGCGAGGCATGAAAGATTTGAAGTCTGCCTGTGCTGCTAGTCATTCAGCCCTTAATGTGGCGCTAGTTACACAACTGAACTCTCAAGTCCCCGCTTCATAAATGGGTGGCATTTAGAAACATGAGCAAGTCCGACGGCAGTGAGTCATGTAGCACGCCGCTGCAGAGCATGTCGGGGATGACTGACATTGACATTGACCCAGATGGGCACTCCTCCTGAATGGACAGCGGCTGAAACCTAAGCAGTGCTAGCTCAGTGTCAGCTCTGTGGGTTTCAGCACTGACAGAAGTGGGAGAGAGAGGGGCTGACTCAGTGCCCTCGTCTGCTGCTGAGCCCGTCTGGCGGGGGGAAATGCTGTGCAGAGAGAGTTTAGAAAGATTTTCAAAATTCCTTCCTACTTAAGTGGCGCAGGAACTGCTCTGTTTAGCTTTGACAGAATGGCCACCATCAGCTTAACATGTGTCATGTCCTTCCCGCCGCCGACGGAGAGGAGAGCTCAGTCCTCCTTCAGGACAGCGGACAGCACCTACCAGCCTCTTACTTTCCCCAAGGACCATGGACAGCAGCTCTCACAGTCTCAGCACACAGAACTGGCCGTCCTTCAACACCACAGAAACCTCCACTGCCAGATCACTCACTCTGTCTCTACTCCTATTCTGTGCCCCTGTGCTGTAAAGGAAGCCGGCAGCCATTTTGTTATTTTTTTTTGTGTGTGTGGAGTTGGATAGGTATGCAGTTATGGAGAGAGCTGGAGAGACAACAAGTGTCTCTCTCAGCGCCTCTTTGCAGCCCTCTTTCATGCCTCTCAGTCTGGCTCGGCGATTAACCCCGAGTACCCCGCCGTCCCCGCTGACCCGTCTCCACGCAGAGCCCCGCTGCTGGCCACAGCGGTGCATTGACATGCCTCTCAGACGGCTGATTAACAGCAGTGGGTGTGCAAATGGTGTACACAGCAAAGGTGAAGGTGTACGCGGACGCTAATTCTTTTTCTTTGCTTCTTCTTCCACCACAACTTCCTCTCTTAGTCAGAGCGATTCCTAAAGGTGCTGCTCTGACACCTCGTTGAGGTGGAACAGACCAAAAGGACGCTGGGAAAGACACACAGTTTGTATGATACGCTGCTGCCTGGCTGTGTGTGTGTGTGTGTGTGTGTGTGTGTGTAGGAGTTTGTTAACATTTGAAACTCTCAGTTTGTTTCACAAGTGGTGCGATGTCTTATTGGAGAAGGCTGCAAATCCATCACGCCAAATATGTGATCTGTGATGTTCCGGGCTGTGCATCAACAGTTACTGCTCAGCGAGTCGATAATAGCTAATTTGTGTTTTACACGAGGACAATAGGAGCCACTTTCATTCCGCCTGCTCTTGTCAAATACTACACATCATATTTACAATGTGGTCGAATAATAAAGTGCCTCCTAAAAGTATTAAGGTTCATTGAATTATCAATAACGTTGCCTCTCTCCCTCTTTTCCCGCTCCAGCTCTGAGCCGGTCAATGATGCCCTTCGGCTTGATGCGTCGGGAGCTGGCGTGCGAGGGCTACCCGATTGAGCTGCGCTGCCCTGGAAGCGACGTCATCATGATTGAGACGGCCAACTACGGCCGCACCGATGACAAGATCTGCGACGCCGACCCCTTCCAGATGGAGAACGTGCAGTGCTACCTGCCCGACGCCTTCAAGATAATGTCACAGAGGTAACTATCGATCTGTTTGGATCTTGTGTTTGTGCAGCCTGTTATTGGACGAGGAAACAAGATACCATTTCACAACATAATTCGTCCAGAATTTCCTGCTTTTCCTCCTGAGGTGTTGAAATACTGAACTCAGCATCCTTGTTCCGTGCAGAACACCGCTGCGTCTTGAGACGTGCGCGGCGGTGTGTTATGTGTGTGTGCGTGTGTTTTGGATTGTTGCAAGAGTGTTTGTAGGGTTTCCTACAGCTGCTCTCTGTGTTTGCGCTCAGCATCTGCTTCCTCTGAGCTCAGATCAATGGAAGCCCTCTCCCAGCTATCCATCACGCATGTAATGGAGGCGCAGGGTGCTAGCTTGGGGAGGGAGTAAAGGAGGGAGAGGGGTGGCAGTGTGTGTGGGGAGGGGGGGTGGGGGAGGTGGAGGAGAGAATTGAGTAAAGGGGGGTAAAAGAAGGAGAGAGACTGCTAGAAATGATGGGATGATAGAGTGAGTTCAGCAGAGATTTGAGATATGAACGGAGCGGGAGGAGAAATGCTAAAAGCAGGATCGAGACGGATTATGTGATGAGAATGAGTGAGTGCATGTGTCTTTTCTTCCGTGTGTTTATGTGCGTACGTGAGACGGCATGCAGCGATGCGGTTTAGATAGAGGTATTATGTGCATATGAATGTTTTCCCTGTGCGTGTGGCGTCGAGTATTTGCCTTAGCCCCCCTCTCGTCCTTCCCTCTTCTCTCACCTCTAATTGCTCCCACTCACAATCCCCCAGGAGAGGAGCCTCTTACGTCACTCGCCCTCTCGCTGCCTCCTCCTTCCTTCCTATCCTTCATCCCACTCCTTTTCCCTCCCTCTCTGTTTCCCACCTCCCCTCGGGTGCAGCTGTCACATGATCTAGTCTAGTGTGAAATTACTCTCTTCCCTACCGTTCTCTCCATCTTTCAGAGCCTCAAGATGTTTTTTTTTCCTCCTCTTTGTCTTTCTTACAATGGCACTCGTCATTTTTTTGTATCACTTACTTCCTCCCTTCCTGTCTCCTCTCCTAGGTGTAACAACCGCACCCAGTGTGTGGTGGTGGCGGGGTCGGACGTGTTCCCAGACCCCTGCCCGGGGACCTACAAGTACCTGGAGATCCAGTACGAGTGTGTCCCCTACAGTGAGTACTGAGACCCTGTCACCCCCTCCCTTACACCTTACCCTCAACCCATTCACCTCCCTTCCCTTTACCCTCCTACCCCCTTTTCAACCCTCAAAAAACCCTCGACAAATGACTCACACTTACACGTGCACACTTGGCTTTTTTCAGCACAAGCAAAACAAGACAGTCATCCTCACCTGCTTTCTCTCTGTCTCCCTTTTCTTTCTCTCTCGCACACTTACAACGCACACACATACACTCACACAGAGCGCTAAACCTTTTTTCCTTCATCGACAGAGCAACGCAACAGTAGCTGAGAGGGATTTTCACATGGGGGAAGCAAACACAGGGTCCGATAAGCACTTCTCCGTGCACGCCCACTGCAACACTGCAGGGTCAGCCCTTATTGGCGATCACAGCGGTGTAACACACACCGCCCCGCACTCACACACTGATTGACCTGGGGGCACGCCACTGCCTTTATCGGGTGCCAAACACCTTTGCTGTCCCTCTGATTTCCAATAAAAATTAAAATTGGGCGCAGTGAGACTTGGAGGCAGGCGGGGGAGGGCGTTGTGTGTGTGTGTTTGTGTGTGTGTTGCACCTCCACAATAGGAACACAAAACAGCAAAAGGGCTTATTTTAGACCACATGACCTGGAGCGCCACACATCTTAATGTCCCCATGGTAACGGCTGACTTCCTCACGGCACTGCTCAGAGCTCCGTGGCAGGTGTGACATACACACACGTCTGCACACACACAAGTCTACCTCACACTTGCAAAAGGGCGACACACAGTTGCTCTCTTTCTCTCTCCCTCTGAGCATGCACAATAGGGGTTGGGGAAAAAAAATCGATTCACCTATGTATCGCTATTTCTTTTAATGATTTTGAAATACATTTTTTAATGCCAGAAGCGACATATTTGCTTCATTTGAGTCTAAGCGGAGGTAGAAGGAAGTTACCTCTTTTATTGTTGTAATCAGAATAACGTGACATCATATCCGTTCCGTATCCGTCACCAAAACAAAACGCAGTTGACCGCAGCGAGCCGGAGAGGAAATGTTTTTATTCTTTGATTTTGGGGTTAATAATAAAGTTAATACATATCGAACCGGCACCCAAGTATCGTGATAGTATCAAATTGGGAGATAGGTGAATCGTCCCAGCCCCAATGCACACACATATAAGAGCACGCAGCCAAAGGAGCAGACACACACAAAGGATTATATATATGGTGTTGTGTTGATCCTCGTTCATGTGAAAATCTCCGCTCAGTCTCCCCTCTCCTCCCTCTCATGTATTATTATTACTCTCAGCATTGATCCCCTCACTGTGCAGGAGCACCTCGCTGGAGGGGAGGGGCGGTGGCGCTCCCCTCCACCGGGGCAGGAAGGGTGTTGGGGTGACGGGGAACTGGGAGGTCTTCTTGGGGTGTTTGATTGATCGGGATGGGGATACGGGGTGATTCTCTCTGCTCTTTCCTCAGGCGCAGATGTTGAGGCGAGCCACGGGTCGGAGTCGCCGCCAAGCCGCTAACCTCCTTTACTCTTCTTCTTCTCATCTCTTCTCTGAGGTCTCTCACTCATACCCCTTTTGCTTATTATCTTTCACAGTCTTTTCATCTCTCTTTCTGTATTCTGCTTTTCTCTCCGTCACCTCCCATCTCCTTTAATCTTCATCCATCACCCTCTCTCATTCTTCTTCTATTTTTAATCCGTCCATCACTATCTTATCATTCTGTTCAGTCTCTTCCGCTGTCTCTGTCGTTTTTTTTCTTTTACAGGTGCGACAAATATTCAAATGTGCAACCATCCAGCTCTGATGGAGAGGCTCGGGAGAAACTCAGGGACTTCCAAGCACCTCTTTTCAGTCTTTGCCCTTCCTCTGCTCTGTGCTTTCGTGCCCTCGGTTTACCTTTTGAGAGACTCTGTTGAGTCAGTTTGCAGCCACAGTCACAGATAAGAGAAGTTAGCTGAGTTTCTCTCCATTGGGGATTATTCTCTGGTGCCTTCCAAGTGGCAACAAGTGTTCTTCTCGAGTCTCCTCCGACCTTTGTTCACCTGTCTTTCAGTCGATGTCAGGCTGACCCTCTCCAGGCGCGTGACTTTGTTTGTTAGTCCTCTGCAAGTCCTGTGCAGTAGCTTGGTGTCCTGTACTGTGCCGTCCATAGAGGGTCAAGGTAGCATTGCTTAGTCGCACCTGCCTTCTTCTCCTCGTGCTTTCTAACCTTGTTTTTTTTCTCCCCCTCTGACTACACAAGGGAGATCGCTCTCTCTCCGCGAGGCAATCAAAGGGATGATTAAATAGCCGCTGACTTGCATTTTTCCCCACCGTGTTTGGAAAAAAAACTTTCATGATTGCGTCTGAAGTATGGCGCGGCTTAGAAAATTGGAAGCTGATCCCTCCATGATGAAATGTCCTGCCCGTCTGAGGTGACAAAGAAGAGCCAATTACCCCTGTCCTCAGCCACTCTCTCGCATATGCACACAACTTATACTGCAGTATGGCCGCTCTACGTGTTTGTTCTCATCTGACAAAGTAAATACGACCTGACACATTCAGACTCAGAGCTGTAGCTGTTCATCCCAAAACCTAGTCACCGTCGCACCACACGCCACTCAACTCGGCCACTTTTAATTACCAGGAGAGGGGGGCGCGTCGCTCTCCTCAGTTCTGCCTCAGCAGAGATTTGTCAAGATTAATTGAATTTGCTGCTGCTAATCGCTCTGGTAATGCCCCATCGTTCACGTCTGGCTGGGAATGCCGGGCGCTCTGGCGTCACCCAAGGCCAACGCGTGTTTTTCATCGGTTGTCTCTGCAAAAAAAAAAGATGAACAATAGAGAGATGATGTGTTAAAGTTGTGTGTCATAGCTGCTGAGACAGCCACAGCTGATGTTGGCGTCTGACAGGGTCCTCTATGTGCGTGTCACACGGGCGCCATGTTACCAGTCACCTGAAACGGCGAGGTGACAGCCACAGCCTAGCGCACACATACATACCTCTGTCAGCTGAGCTCAAACGAGGGTCCGTGTGTGTTTGGTTGCTGCGCGTGGGATCGCCTTGGCAAAATACAACATCCGCCAACAAGTCAAATCGCATCTCATCGAGCCAAAAAGCCCTGCGAGGCCTCCCCGCCACATACTGTAGCATTGTTTTTGCCAGCCAGAACAGAGCAAGACAAAACGGCTCAACACAACTCTCATTTTGCACTGTCACAGCCGGCTGTGGACTGCTGGATTCCATTAAGACATCACAGATCCATGCACACAGCTGCGGCGCGTATTTACTGCAGTGGAAACCCTACACTGCAGTCTTTGCACAGATGTACACCGAGTCACAGTAAATCTACCCGGCGAGAGAACTCTACCTGTCCCCCCCCCTCTTCCTCCTCCTCCTCCTCCAGGACACAGCGCTACATCATTATTGACTCCTAATGCTCTCCATTCTGGGCATCCACGCTAGCCACACCAGAGCCATTAGACTTAGCGTTGTGCCTCTGCTACTTCATCAGCTGTGATTTATCTTGTTGATATGCACAGTGCAGGTAGCTGAGGAGCCGTACAGTAGAGATCCTGCAGAACTAACTCCACTTTTACATCCATATCTTGTGGCTCTGCCACTGTTTCACTTCATAAAATTGATTCTCCCCCCACAAATGTATTCAGCACTGCCTGTTCATTATGAGACATCGCCTTTTGGACACTAAGCCGCTGGAAATGATAGTTGACTTGTTGGGCAGAGTTTGTCAGTGGAAGGAATAATGGCATTGTAATGTGACAAGTTTTCAGGGGAAGAAAAAGGAAACACTTTGATGTAGCTGAAAATGAATTTCTATTAATATGTTTAGGGGCGCCGTTAAACGTGAGGCTCATAAATGTTTGGCGGAGGCGGCTTTGCTCGGGCTGACTCTTTACCGTGAAAAATTTAAAGTGAGAGACTGGAGAGGCTATCTCTCAATGGCGTGAAAGAGACGGAGGAGGCGAAGTTGTCCTGCAGTATACAACAATGTGTGTGTGTGTATTTGAGAGTGTGCGTTTCTAGCTGTACTCATTAGTGTGGGAGTAATTGATAGGGTTGTAGAGAGCGCTGAGCAGAGTGATTAAGGGGAGAGAGGGCAGTGGCTTATTTCTCAAAAGGGCCCTGAAAGAGAAATGCTGAATGAATCAGACAAACAACCAAGGTGGCCTTAAACTAACCCTCCTGCTCACTGTGAGGACAGTTTGATGAGTTTCTGTCTCTTTTCTCTGTGTGTTTGTGTGTGTGATGATGACCGTGAGTGTGTGTGTGTGTGTGTGTCTGTGCTTAGTGTCTATTTTTCAGGACGACCAAGAGCAGAAGAGGTGACGTCAACAGTCTTCCACCGACCCTATTCTTCTTCTTCTCCCTCTCTGCAGCATTGAAGAAGCTTTCTTTTTTTCTATCTCTCTCTACATGTCACTGCTGTGCATCACACACCTCATTTTTCCTCCTGTACATTTATGACATTTAGAATACCATTTTTGAGGACACACTTGCATGGCGTGGACAAGCTCTGCTGTCAATAGACGCTAGGGGCTGGGACGATACACCAATACACAATCTCCTGATTCGATACTATCATGATACTTGGGTGCCGATTCGATATGTATTGCGATTTTTAAGTATTGCGATTCTACAGGTATTGTGATTCAATATTATGATTTATTGCAATTTTTGTTAACTTTTTTAACACTAGACCATGGGAAAAAGTTGAAACATACACTTCTAGGAACTTTTACTTTGGAAAATATCTAAATTATTACATTAAAAATGTTGGATTTTCAGAATGTATGTGGTCAGAAGATGTCCTGAAATCAAATACTTATTAATAAAAAATAAGAAGAAGAATAAAGACTTTTCCCTCACAAATTAGTTGCATGTTTTATATTTCTTGTGAATATAAACCAATCAATCTTATTTCCATATATGTATCTTGTATATACAGTTCCCTTTGTTAACACCATCTTTGGAAACAGGACGTAGTCACACGTGGATACTTCCGCTAAATTCACCAAGTCCGTCGCTCCATAGTCGGCTCCATCGGGGCTGTTTGAATGCATTTAACATAAATGTTAGTATATGGGTGCTCTACAGTGGTAGGGTCGGCCGATTTGACCACGGAGATGAGAGTGACGGCTGGCTTGACCGCACGTTACCGCAATACGATAACGTTTCCTGTCTATGACAGAGTTAGCATGCAGATTTAGCTATGATGTCTAGCTCTGCTTTTCCTGTAATGTGTGAAACCCAAAGTGTTTTTCATACTTTACTGTATGTGTAGTGCTTACCACGCTGGATTTAACATGGGAGAGTGCAGGTCGTATCCACGCGGACCCTCCGCTGTTTCCTACTTTGTCATTTCGCCTCACTCGGCTTTGTTTTGGTTTTTGAAGGATACGGAATGGATATGACGTCACGTTTACTCAGACTACAACAATAAAAGCGGTAACTACCTTCTACCTCCGCATAGACTCAAATGAAGCAAATATATCGATTCTAGCATTAAAAAAAATGATTTTAAAATCGTAAAAAAAACATGAAACGATTTCTTTCCCATCCCTAGCTGTCAGTAGACGCCAATGAAAAAACTCCATATATTGGAGTTCTGCTGAATTCTGGTGTCGCCATGCATCCCCTCCCTGCTGTCGTTCCACTGAGGATGAAAGCTCTGGATGTTCCCTAGTCGCTTCCCTAACCTTGGAGCTAATGATTGCACTCGCAGTTGGTGGTCGGGATGTAATGCTTTCTTGCCCCCTGCCCCAGCTTCACAGGACTCGCATTCATGGCTTCGCCGTGTTTACTCCTCCAGGCTGAAAATGGCTACCATTCCCCAGGTCTTCATGGGGGTCGTTTGTCCAGTTTGATCTTGGCAGAAGATGATAAATGATCAGTGTTGCTGCTGATACTGATGCTGCCTCTGCTGCATCGCTGGCGAGATGCAAGGCCATCCCCCCACACAGATCAGGCCACTGCTGCTAACGCTCCCTTTTTATTTTGCTCGCTATTTGTCTCTTTACATCTCTCTCACCTTTTTTCCTGTCTCTATGGGCAACCCTGCAAAGGTGTCGTGACAATTTCACAGGGCTCCCCCGGGGACATCAGACTTCCCTTGACACATGCATGACAATCACGCCCGCAGCGGGGATCCGCCAGCAGTGTTCCTTTTGACGCATCTTCCCGAGAGACGTGGCGATCCGCTCGCACACCACAAAAACACGGACTTAATGTGCGTGCGTGCCAGGCGCTGTGATGCGAAAGGCGGAGCCGAGATCCCTTGCTAGCTTCTCTCGGACCTCCCCAGACGAGGCGACACAAGCAGGCGTCACGGATGCGGAGGGAGCCGCGCCTCACCTGCTAAAGCCAGCTGAGGCCTTGGTGTGACTCAACACGCCAGCCTATTGATTTGTGTGTGATGAGCCCGCTGTAGACATTCCTCTCATCTCTCTTTTGTCTCTATTTTTTCCTCCCCTCCCCCTCCGACCGTGTCTCTTGGTTCCTCTCTGTGTTTCTGAGACGTTCCACTCTGTCAAGCCCTCCCTTTCCCCTGTTGTTTGTTCTCCTCTTCTTTGATGAGCCAGCACCGGCCAGGCAAGCCGGCAGCTCCCCATTGATTGGACGGTCGATGGGTTGAGTGTTTTCGCAGGCTTCTATAGCGAGCATCCTAACTCTGTAAATTGAGCAAAGCCAAAAGCACCGCTTTCTTTAGATCAAGGGGGCCGCTCCAATGTCAACACACAGTACATTCAGAGGGGAGGAGGATTCAACGATCCCCTCCGAAGAGATAGAGACATCCCCATCGCCACCTTTCCATTCATCTCTTTCTCCACCTCTCCCATTCTTTGTTTACTTCCACAGCTGAAGAGGACCTCGGTTTCTCTCTCCAACAGGTTCCCGGAGCTGCACTTCGGGGGGCGTAAGGGGAAAGCGGGAGGGATGTGGCAATAAGAGGGGTGGAGGTGGGGTCGAGAGTGTGTGGTTGGGGGAGGATTGTGTTGTTGGGGGGATTATTGATAAAGCTGAAATGAAATGGAAATGGATTTAAACCCAGGTCAGGCCATTTTCCCCTCCTCATTTTCCATTTGAGCCATCCTTTCTCTGAGTAGCCAACCATAACACAGACAGATAACTTGCTTTAAAAAAAAGAAAAAAAAGAAAGAGAGAGAGAGAGAAAGGACAGCGTTTTATTTAATCTCAATTTTCTCTTTTTTCCTGCACCTGTTTTTCTTTCGTTCTCTTCACTTTTCCTCTCTCTCTCTCTCTCTTCCTTACTGTCTTTCTCTTTTATCTTTCTATCTCCTTCTTTCTCCTTTTTCCGATGCTTGAATAGAAGTGGATCAAAAAGGTAAAGACCACAATGAACATAACAACCACAGCTCGCCCCTTCCTCCCCTTCTCCTCCTCCTCCCTTGTCTCCCTTCCTCCCCCCCATGTCCCCTCCTAACCCAGCACCTTGTGTAGTGGTCATGTTTGATGTTGATATCCCTCCCTTTACTTTCTCGATCTCTAATCGCCTCCTCTGCCCCCCCTTTCTTTCTATCTCTCTTTGAACTATAACCAAAAACTCTACAATCCTTCTAGATTTCCTCCTGATGACACCAGCCTGACCTGCACGCACGCACACACACTCGCACAGACACACAGAAAGGCATCATGGGAGGTCAGTCCGGTATCTATGAGAGATAAACGAGAGATTTAACTTCATTCCTTTCCTGTACTCAGCCTAAACTTACAGACAACATACGTTCATATCATCTCATGGATGGCAAATCTCTCCTCTCCTTTTCCATCCCACTATCTCACACTGTTGCCTCACACACACCTGATAATTCACTTTTCTCATTACATTATCTTTCAGCTCATTTGCGATTTATTTGTCCCTCCAGATCTAAGAAAAAAAATCTCTCTCTTTACATTACTCAGCTGCTCCTTTTCTTCATATCTCTTCCCCTCTTTTTTTTTTTTTTTTTTGGTTTTCTCAGGACCGATTCAAAGTTTGTTGTTGCTGTAATCTCAAAAACATGGTGTTAAGATAACACAGTAACTGGCCAAAGTTGCTCTAGGTATCATTTTTACAGTATCCCATTTCCAGGTGCTTCAGTGTCCTCCTCTCATTCTGTCTCTCTCTCTTCCTTTTTCAATTAATCACACTTCCATTTAACTCTCTCGCTGTCTCCTTACTTCTTATTTTTCTCTGTTGTGTTTCTCATCCTCCCTTTCTCTTCTTCTCTCTCGCCTTCCTCTGATTGGTTTATCTCTCAGATCACATCTGGCCATCACAAGCAGCTGCAAGCTCTTTTGAGCATCTCTTACACTCCTCCTCCTCCTCCTCCTCCTCCTCCTCCTCTCTTTCTACAGTTTGTCACTGCCACGTCTCTGCTCTCTTTACTGCACATGCACTGTGAACTTGTGCCCCCACCCTATACCCATCCACATCAATCCCTCCTGGTTCCTTATGTGTTCAATGAGGCTCTGGAGGGGGAGGAGAGGGGAGGGAATGGGGGGAGGGAGGTGTATCCCCTGTTGGGAGTGCTAAGGCTTCTTGTAATGGCCTCTCTGATACAGCAGGGTCTCGCCAGGAGCCTTCCTAAAGAGCCCCAATCAGCATGGCCAGGCACCTCAATCACAAGCCTCTTAAAGAGGAGAGATAGAGCTGACCCATACCCAAGGTCACGGTGAGAGTAGTGGCCATCAGAGTCCCAATGAGCCTTAACTCCCTCTCTCAGGTCCTCACCCTCCTCAACTCTCTCTGAATCCCCACCCCCCCTACTCACATCTGTCTCGGCCTCAGCCATTTCCCTGTCTGGCCCCATGGCTGGATCCATATGTCGGAGGAATTAACTCCTATAGAGGTTGCCATTAACTGGTTTATGGACCCCTTTGTCTGTTGTCGTGTCCATGGCTTTTCATTAACATGGATCATTGTCTCACATTTTTCTCCCACCGCAAGCAGCCATTTTAGCGTGCTTGCGGTGGAATAGCAAGCTACAAAACCATCCCTCCTCCTCCTCCTCTTCCTGCTTCACCCAACTGGTTATTATTATTTACTACTCTTCCTCCCACTAACACCAAGATGAATACCCCTTTCCTCTGTCTGCACTCCTGCCCTTTACCCACCTTAATCCATCCCTCCACTGCTGGACTTCCTTTCTCTGTTTATGGCTGAATTAACATTCCAGACTTGTGTCTTGTCCGTGTCTGTCCAATTAATCCTCACTGATTGATCAGCTGATTGACAGATTTGGATTGGGATGACGTGCACCGCGCGGTGATGATGTCACACACAGGGGATCCTGTTCAATGAATGTCCAACACTCTTGTCAACCTACCTGCTGTCAGGCTATTTTAAGACCATGTCGGCGTCAGCCGCCTCCCCTTCTTCCCATCACTCCCTCTGTCCCTTTTCTCACCCTTTTCGCTGACAGTCTAGCAGAGTGCACTACCCACATCATTACAGCATTTCCTTTATCACTGCTGACAGGACCAAACTAGTGTCCGTTATATTTTTCTCACCTCCAGTCTGTTTGCTTCTAAAGGAAAAGAGGCAAGAGAAGGAAGCGGTGTAAAACCAGGAGGGGGGGGACACAGAGCCGTCGCTCACACAAACAGCTCTCTACCTGTGATTTTGAAAAAGTGAGAGGGAATGAGTGAGAAACCACTGCATCGTGTGACAGGGAAACACAAAGAATCGCTGCTGCGAATGGAGAAAGAGGAGGGAGAGAGCGGTCGCTATAGAGACGATGAGTCAGGCAGCATCGCCTCATTAGGAATGACCCACCACACACACAAGCATGGTCATGTGACCGAGGCAGTGCAGACACCCTATTCAGTAGTAGCACAGGGAGATAGGGAGCAGTGTGGGGATTGACTGTACATGCAGGAGTCATTGCATTTTGAGAGCCAAAGAACAGAGAGGTGAGCGACTGAGGCAGCTGGTCATGAATATAAATCACAGGACCTTTATGGAGATACGGCACCTCTTGGGATTCAGATTAGGAACATGCAGGGCGGCAGCAGGCTAGGCTAACGCTACAGCCATGCAGCAGGCTTAAGCTGGGCATACACGGTATCATTTTAGCCCGTTTCTGGCCCGAATTTTGAGCCGCACGACTCATTTTAGAGTCGAACCGAATTTCAGCTTCGTCGGGCGTCGTTTGCCGTGCAGTGTACGGTGGGACCGAGGATCGATTAACTCCTCCCAACAGGCCATCTGACAGTCGGATGAATATCTGACAGGTCAGAAATTTTGGTAGGTTGTTAAAGTTGAGGCAGAGCCACAAGCGGATTCCCCAACATCAGTGCCTTTTTTCTACAATAGATATAATAAAACGTAGCTAGCTTACCTCCAATTCTCTCTGCAAAATGGACAAGCCATACTGTCAACATCTTCTTAGCCACCTGCGAGTCCATCTCTTTCAGCGGACAGGATGGTAAAGATGATCAAGGCAGCACGTTTCTGCCTTGTTACCATTGTGACCCGTACAGACCTCTGCTAGCAAACTATCTTTACCTGCCTCGGAGCTTTCAAGAAAATCTTTATTGACAACTGTCAACAGCCAGAACGGTCCGCAGAGGCCGACCAGACGTTTTTGTTTTTTTTCCATTTTACACGTACAGTGTGAGCACATAAATCGGGAGCTTTGGCTTTACATCGCAAACCATCTACCCGTACAGTAGGAGTAGGAGTTACACAGCAACATTTCTAAAATGGTACAGTGAATGCCCAGCTATACTGTTACCCCACAGCTCCAGCCTCAGTCAGTACACTGTCGTCTACTGTATCTGCAGCTATGTCCCGACCAACTTTCCTGTCACTCAGTGTCAGCTTCACTCCGAGGCAGATAAGACTTTGCTTTCAATGGACGCTATCTCTAGCTGTTGCCAGCTTTTTGGTCTCAGTGAAGGGTATTCTCTGGGGTGAATGTTTGGGTTGATAAAGGTGCCAGTTTGACACCTGCCTCTTCCACTGCCTGGACAGTGTGTGCATTGTCTGAGAGCTTGTGTGTATGTGTACATGTCTGTGCACGGCTGTTTGTACTGTATTGTGTTTTTACTCCCATGACTTGACCCCCCTTGTAGTCTAAAAGGAAGCGGAAACACAATGGAAGCCCCTCCCGTCTACCTTCCCTATTTCTCTCTTCTCTCTGTCACTATAATATGTCACTCCTCAGCAGATTAACTCACTCCTAATTCTCATTTCACAGGAAATAACCTATTTACTCTCTCTTACTCCGCTCCTCTCTCTCTCTCTCTCTCTTCTTGTTTGCACACATCCTTCTTCACGCTCTCTCTCCGCCTCTCTGAGCTGCACACATGCATGCCTACACACAAATACACAGTTACACACACTAATGGGCTGATGAATGCACATCAACATACCATCAGGAGACCCACTGCACACTCATGCACACACTAACCCCTTAAAGCCCATTAACTTGTCCAGCATGGACGCGGGGTAGCGTGCCATGCTCCATTCTGCCCCCTGCTGCCGGCGCGCTGCACCTGCCAGTAACAGGTGTGGGATTCAATTAGAGCAGCATGCTCTCAGCAGTCAGTCCTGTGAGCAGGCCATGACTGTGGACTGGGCAAAGGCTCGGGCCAGCAGAGCCCTCAGATCCCCGTAGCAAATAAAACAACAACCGAGAGGACGCCACTTTAGAAGCAGCTGCCAACCGTTGGCAGGGGGTGTTTAGATCATCAAAGTCGTACACTAACCATCAACATGACGCTGTCACATCACGCATTAAAAAAACACCATGGACTGCAGAAGACAACCAAAATGAAAAGTCTAAATTTAGCCTAAAGCTGTCAGCGCTCACTTTTAATTGCGTTACCAGTCGATCACAAATTGCTGCGAGACACTAATGGGAGATATTTACTGTCATTTTCAGGAAAGTACTGGCGCTTTAATCATTTTATACTGCAGCCTCGTATTGACAAGTAACAGCTGACCTGTGCCGGGGAAAGGGATTATGGAGATAAATAGTCAATTATTACAGCAGTATTTCCCTGTATGTGTGGCAGTAATTGGCATGCTCGAGTATGATAGCTACAGCCTGGGTTTTAATCCCTGATAAGGTAAGTTTCATTAGCCATCTGGCTAGTTTGTAGGGTAAAGAAGTGTTGTGTCTGCGCTGCCTGGTGACTTCACTGACTGCATTGATTTCCATCCACACACCAAATAGGAATTAATCTATTAATCTAACGATCTTGCATAATCCCAGATGGCTCTTACTCCAGCTAACCTGCTCTAGCCAGACTAGGATAATGCCTAATCTGAAGATTTACGCCTAATGCTTAATGCCTACTGCCTAATACCTCATTCATACTGTGGTCATAATAGCCTTTTGTACTGTAGACTCTACTGTCTACCGTTAGGGTTTGGCTGCTCCGGCTTCCCACTGCTACAATCACCCTTCACAGTTAGCAGGAGAGAGAGAGGAGAGCTGGTAAACAGGAAGGCAGCCGGGGAGCGCAGGTCAGAGTTAATGAAGCCCCCTAGGCAGGGTTTGCAGGGTGTGAAGCGTGGCCACTGTTTCTGTTTGGCCTGTGAGTGTGTGAATGTGTGTGTCTGTGTCCTCGTGGCCCGTGTGTACAGAACAGCCTGGAGACCGCTGATGAGCCCCTTTGACACCGGGCCCACCCAACGGCCGGTTCATTAGAATAAACCGAGGCTCGCTGATCGGCAGCCGGCAGGGTTCGTATACCGGAGGAGGAGGAGGAGGGTAGAGAGAGGAACATGGAGGAGGAAGGCAGAGGATGACAGACCGTTAGTCGCCGCCGCGCCGCTGTGTTATTGTGATGATGAGCCCAATAGAGTACGGACTGCTACCAATTTAGGACAGGACTGGAAGGTTAGGTGCAATAATGAACAGAATCATGTAGTATTTTTTGGCGACACTGTGGCGGGCACAGTGTAGTGACAGTAAATTATATTGCAGACAACAACAACTATTTTGGTGCCGTGATAGATTGTAGTGCATTCTCGTCTCTTCCCTACACATTATAGGCAGTCATGTTAGGGCTGCTTGTTTATGGCAAAAATCATAATCAGTATTGAGATCACGATTATTTAACATGATTACTCATAGACTTTGGAAACATCATGCATTTAGAAAGTACATTTTAATGTTAAATGCATCAATCTGGTGCACTTTGAGAGCAAAATTCAGTGGCTAGATCTTTGAAGAACTTTGTGCGCTAGTAAGCAATTTAATCATAATCACATTGGATGTGTAGATATGAATGGTGATGACACGGCAAAAAAGTCACACTCACAAAACATGGTAAACGAGACAGGATCCGTGTTTCAAGACAGGTCAGTGGGCTTGTCAACATCGCCGCAGATCCCTGATGCACTGAGGACAGTTCACCCCAGTTGTCAGTCGCATGGAAAGAGGGCACAGTGAGCACTAAGCGGTGAGGCGCGGGCAAGGGGAGCTTCACCCTAGGCCTTTCCAAACAGACCTGGAGCCGGTCGCGGTGCACCAACATGGAGAAAATATGCCCGGCGAGGGCCAGCCAGCGCCGGGGAGAGTTCCCACGAGGGGATCATCCCACGCCGAGCAGCCGTTCCTGACCCGTAGAGCGGGACGAAAGCGCACCGCTGTAAAGGAAAGGGGAGCGCTGGATTTATAACACAAGACAAAACGAGAATGTTATTGGCACAGGACACGGCACAATAATCATTTTATAATGATTATCTTGTTTTCATAATCGCTGGAAACCAAAATCGTAATTGAAATTAAAATTTGATTAAATGCACAGCCCTAAGGCATGACTCAGTATATTACCCCTCTTCCTCCAAAGCTCCAGATCAAATCCTAAACTTTTCATTATTGAGTATATCTTCACACACTGAAACCAACCACATAAATCTAGTAATATCACACCTTGGAGACATGGCTTTTAGGTTTTCCTTCTTTCTGTGACCCGCTTTATGATACATTTTAGCCATTCCCGTCAGCCCTCAGTCCAGCTTTTCTGCCCTTCACTGTGCTGTAATACATATCAGTTTCACTGTATCGTGGCAACAGATAAGTTGGATGCTGGCGTTCACATTAATACTTCTCTTTGCTTGGTCGACTGTAGAGAACAGGCTTGCATGTTTGTGTTTCTTTGTCCTTTATTCTACCTTGAGGCAGAGTGTTCCTGGCTTTGTTTGTGGGTCACCTACATGCAGAGCGGCTGCATTGCTTTCTGCATGCTGTTTATTTCTCTATTTACAGTAGCATTGTACTTTTGAGGCAGTGTCCTACTTTTAGTGGTTGTCTTTTTTCCCCCCAATCTACAGCTTTCTGCTCCGATAATACCTCGCCCTTTAAGGCCTTTATTTGAAATGCTTTGGAGCACAACTTCCGTTTATTTGCAGTGAACTCATGCTGCGTCCGGATTGATAAAAATGTCATTTTATTTTGGTTGAGAGGGAGAGTTGGCATAGATGTTAGTCGGGAAATTCATTGTTCAGCTGTCTGAAAGTGCCAGATTTAACCATTGCTCTGAACATTATTTTTGCATATTTCAGTCACCCATGTTCAAACACCTCAGGCGTCCCTGCTTTCGAGGGAGCATTTTGGTTCGACAATGGAGCGTGACAAGCCTCCTCCCTGTGAAGAGTTTGTATTCAGAGTGTTTGTTTATGCCCGAGCTTGATTAGATTCCTGTTTGGCTGCCGGTCTCAATCCCTGTTGGACCCCCTCAGACAGAACAGGCTAATTCCTGAGTGGCCCGGCACCACAGATCACCAGCCACTAACAACAACAGCAGCGCGACAGGCAAGCGGAAAAAGAACGCTGGATTTCCAAAAAGCCTGGAGCTCCTCCATCTCTCCATTATGATTCTCCTCCTGCACCAGACTCCATTCAATATTCAAGACAGTTTGAGCCCACACTGATCCATCACTCTAACCGTCACTGTGTGACAGCGTATGTGTTGGCGTGTGCATGCATGTCGCGTGCTATCCTCATGTGTGTTGGAGTGTGTGTCATCTGTGTCCAAGTGCCCCTGCAGTGTCCAATTAGTTCAGAGATGCGTTCAATCATGAGGTGACCAGCAGGTGTCTGGTTCCTGTCGCAACCCCAAGCCAGAGAGCCACATAAATAAGTTGGCAGAGGAGACGTGGGGACTCCTCAGCTGTTTTATTCTGTAGTGCCTCCAACTCTCTCTCTCTCTCTCTCTCTCTCTCTCTCTCTCTCTCTCTCTCTCTCTCTTTCTGTCGCCGGTACCCCTGTGATGTCAGAGTGGCGAGGATGCCAGCAGCTTTCCTCATATATCACCTGACATGCCCAGTGGTCCCAGGGCACTCTCTCCGTCAGGCAGGGACACACTGCGTCAGCCAGCCAATTTACACCGGTCCCCAGTGGATGACCTCCACCTGCCGAAAGTAGACATCCTCTGTGTGTGTGTGTGCTTGTTTGTTATATGGATTGTGTGTTAGGGTTCCTTGTTTTTTTGTCTGTTTGGAATAGGGACCGTTTGTGTCTGTTTTTGTGCGTGTGGATGTGTGAAGCTGCGGAACGAGGAAGGAGGAGGCCCGGCCAACCTCACCATCTTTTACCCCAGGTTTTTCTTTGAGGCATTACTCTTGACTGAGAGCCAAATTTGAGTCCTAATAAAACAAGCTGCACAATTACTGTTTTACCACCCAGCAGCAGAGCAGAGAAGCAGGGGCCTTTGAAATAGAAAATGCACAATCAAATAAAAAGTAGGCCAAGATAAATTAGATTAGAGACTACATCCAAGCCGCGGCGGCAGCCAGAAATCTCCCATTTATCATATCCAGACGCTTTCCGACCACAATGCTGATGTTCTACAAATGAGCTTTTATATGTTCCTTCATTTTAAATCTGATATTGTACCTCACCTCACTCCCCACTCTCCGCCATTCTCTTCCTACTCTTTGTCTCCTTTTCAACTTACTTTTATCTGCTCGCATCTTTCTTCCGTCCCCCTCCATGACTCTCTCCTGTTCTATATTTCATGGTCTTTGGCCTTTTCCCATTTCCTCTCTCCCTCCCCTGCCATCGCCATGATATCTTTCATTTTTACAATGCTTTGTTTTCATTTTCTATCTCTTCCCTTTTTTTCCCTTCTCCCGCTCCAACACACCTCCTCTGCTCCAGTCTTTGTGTGTCCGGGGACGCTGCTGCGGGTTCAGGCGGCCAGCTCTCTGCAGGAGGCGGAGCACCAGGCAGGGGCGTGGTGTAAGGACCCGCTGCAGTCTGGGGACCGGCTGTACGTCATGCCCTGGACCCCCTATCGCACCGACATGCTGTACGAGTACGCCTCCTGGGAAGACTTCAAACAGAACCGAGCCACCACCACCTACAAGTGAGGGCGCCTCCCACTGTCCCGGATGATCAAATAGCATCTGCTGCTGTATTGATTTATTGGCTTGTGATGTGGATATGGATGGTGATAGCAGAACGGTCCCACTGAGGTGTCAGCTTGCTCACAGTGAGGCCATCTTGTAGGAGTGTGTCACGCAGAGTAGACGAATTGACTCCTGAATTCTCTCTCAACAGGTTGCCCAACAGAGTTGACGGCACAGGGTTCGTGGTGTACGACGGCGCGGTGTTTTACAACAAAGAGCGCACGCGAAACATCGTCAAGTATGACCTGCGGACGCGCATCAAGAGCGGCGAGGCCATCATCACAAACGCCAACTACCATGACACCTCGCCCTACCGCTGGGGAGGGAAGTCGGACATTGACCTGGCTGTGGACGAGAACGGCCTCTGGGTGATCTACGCCACCGAGTCCAACAACGGACGACTGGTAGTGAGCCAGGTGGGAGAGCAGCGCTGCACAGACGGGGATGAGATGTGGATTATAAATGCAGGAGTGGATTATATCAAAAATCTCATCTGACTAGTCAGGCGAGAGGTCATATGTCACACACGAATGACTTACTATTGAGATTACACAGGTGCACTGACAAATGAGATGTTGTTGTGGTCACATAAGAAAGATCTGCAAAAGGTTGGGCTTAAATTCAAATCCCATCATATCTAAAATCTAATCTCCACTAGGGGGGTAAATATTGGATTTGTTTTGTAGGTCCACAACCAGTTTCTTTCTGGCTTCAAACATTTTATGATTTATCCCTAAGAAATCCACAGAGACCCCTTTTTATCTTTTTTTAGCCACTGCAGGGGAACTTTAGGGGGAGATTGCAGGTTTTGAAAAAATGCTCTCACTATATGAAATGGCTACTATGGGGACTAACGTCATCACAAATAAATGCAATTGAGCTCATTGAATCCACAAGAGTCTCAGCTTTGCTGTCATACCCAATTTATGTAATTCCAAGACTGTTTAGGGACCTCAATATGCAGAAATATTCAAACACACCATTTTTCAAATAGGTGAAAAAAACACATAAAGTATACTATATGCAAAAAACTTTATGGTATTTGCTAGGGCTGTCAAAGTTAACGTGATAGCACATCGACGCAAATTTGTTTTAACGCCACTAATTTCTTTAACGCATTAACGCAACTAACGATTTTTAGGTTGTAGCTCAATTTTAAAGCTAGAGTGAAGATACTGGTATCATATGAAACTAGAAAACCAAAGGAATCCATTTGTACCAATCATGTCATACTAGCTTGTCGAGAAGGAGGTTAAATAACACTCTACACATGTAGTAGACATGTGTAGAGTGTAAAGGGGAGACTCGTGGGTACCAAGAGAACCCATTTTCATCCAGATATCTTGCCAAACGTCAAGGGACCCCTTTAAAAATCGCCAGGCAAATTTTCATGTTTCATATGATGCAAGTATTTTCACTCTAGCTTAGCTTGAGCCCGCTACATCTTCTTTAAGACCGTAATGTCGGCTGGAATCGCCGGCGATCCAGCGGGTCTCTCTTAATCAATCATAAAAATGTGGTATTGTTCGGTTGTCTACTCATTTGTATTTCAATAGAATCATATACTGTGCATACTGCTTTAAACATATTACATTACTTTGCCCGGCTTATTTGACAAAATCAAAACACGATCCATCACTGTGAACTTTAGAACATTCATAATTTAATACCCGTTGGTTCTTTGTTTCTTAACAAACAAAACAGCAATCAGCCAGCAAGTTTCCACACAAACAGAGTTTGAATTAATGTGTTACTCGGATAGACAGGTCCCATTTATTATCACTATCTTTGACCTAACCAGGAAATTGTTTTTCTAACTGTATAAGTTAAACTATTCATCTAAAATATCAAACCCCACATGAGCTATGAGAGTGTAGAATAATGGAGCAACAAAGTAATAAATAAGGAAGTGATCACTTTCATCAACAAGGAATTGTTTGGGTTCGGGGGAGTTTCATTATTTTTCCTACTCACTCAGAGAGCAACATGGACGTCTCTATTATGCCTCGGTAGAAAGTCTGTAGCTTTGCATAAAAGCGAAGAAATATCGCCTCTCCTAAGCTAAATCTGAGGGTTTAATTACTTTTTAATTTTCTTTTAAGTGCTTATAAATCTATACATTATTGTACAGAAGTACCATTTGTGCCGCTGTGGGCTCATGAGTAACATAGGAAATGTTACATCAAATCATTTTCAAAGTTCAATGATACATAAAACTGCAGACATAGAAATAGAAAAGGATATCAAGAAATCAAATGCAAGTAGACTCGCTCTGTTAGTCGTGAAGACATTTGACTTTTATAACCTCTACAGCGGAGAGTCTGAAGAAAAAAGTAAAATCCCCCAAAAAACCAAACTGTCTCTTGAAGCTTCCCAGTATGATAGTTCAACATTTCCTCTATGCCCACAGGTGAATCCTTACACCCTGCGCTTTGAAGGCACATGGGAGACCAGCTTTGACAAGAGGATGGCATCCAATGCCTTTATGGCGTGCGGTGTGCTCTACGCGGTGCGGTCCGTCTACCAGGACGATGACAGCGAAGCAGGCGGCGACTTGGTGATGTACGCATACAATACGAACCGAGCCCGCGAGGAGCCTGTCAACATCGCTTTCCCCAACCCCTACCAGTATATTTCCTCTGTGGACTACAACCCTCGAGACAACCAGCTTTATGTCTGGAACAACTACAATGTGCTGCGCTACCCGCTGGAGTTTGGACCACCAGACCCCACCACGGGTAAGGAGCAATCCCACTGAACGCACACTGAAACACTTCTTAAGCTCAATACGATGTCTTATGTACTTGCAAAATTATGACTTTGATACGATACCTTTGCTTAAATATCTCAATACCGATACTGAAACTATACCACAGCAAAAACCTAAAGCATCAAAAGTAATGGAATAATAGATTTTTTTATTAATTAAAAATGTAAAAATGTATGGATTAAAAAATGTACATGGTATGCAGTAATCTTATCTCCCCTTTAATTTCTTTCTTTAATAGTTAACTTTATATTTGCAACCAAATATCACTTATTTAACAATGTTTAATAAGGTTTTTTTGTAAAACAGCGCCCCCACTGGCGCATCGGTAACACTTCAGGCTGAGTGGTACTGCAGCACGGCAGACATCGAGAGGCTTCCACAACAAAACCCACAAAATGATAATAAATTCAGATGAAGTTCTGTGAGAAGTTGATGAGGGAAAAGCTGCTAAAATATGGACAGTAACTGTAGAAAGGACTGTGTTGTGTCGAAGTGGTGTTTGTGAAGAGAAAGTCTCTGTCACCACCGGTCTGCTTTTCCTTTCCGTCCATTTCATGTTACAGAGAAACACAGCAAAACAATATTTACATATGCTCTTTGGTGGATTATGTGTTTGCAGAATTACAGGAGATGCTTGAATAGATTCAGAAAAGATGGTGAATCTAATTTAATTGGTACATTTTGTTGGTAATTAGAGCCGCGCTGTTAATATCCTTGTTTTTTGAGGGGAGTTCTGCTGATACAGACACCAGCTCAGAGCTGGATTATAGTTCACCTGCTTTAATCTTCCTTTCAACTTCATTTGTTGACTCCATCTTTCTGGTACTGTTTTTTTCAACGGCAGGGTGTTGTAATACCTTTCTAGTATTGTACACCGTGCAACACTACTTGCAATGACTGCATTTCTCTTATTTCATATTCATAGAACATGAAATAATGAAGAACCTTTTACAGTGTTTGGTGTTGATCACGGCACACTTCAAGCAGCACATGCAGACTGTGTTTGTGCCTGTTTCTTATCTGACATTTGGCTGCCTCAGATATCAAATCATTGTATTTCCATCCGCAGCCATAGTTACAGTAAAGAGCAGCCTCTCAGGTATGACTGCTGTAGCACTTCATATCAACATCTCTGTGTCATGGATAATGAAAAAGTCATTCTGAAATGATAAGGGGGAGGATGAAATGAGAACACCACGCTGCATTTTTGGCAGTCCATCAATATGAGAGGGAGGTTTGGATGTATTGTAGGCCTATATCTGAGCCGCATAAAGGCCTGTATGAAGCTCGAATTAGGCCCAGAGAGAGTGGAGGCAGAGACATACGGGCGGCGGCTCACAGTGTGTGCGCTGCCTCAGCGTTTGATCAGCTAGGATTTTGTAGTTGTGATGTGTTGCTTTTATCTTCGCATTAGGTTTGGTTGTTAGCGATGGTGACTTCTCTGATACATTTGATCAATTATTTACCTCTCCCTGACTTGTGATGATGCCTTCTTTCCATCTCCTCCTCTGCATCTCTCATCTCTCTGGAGAGCCGACTCAAAAAAGTATTTGTCACCCCAATTATTGTCAGGCTAACTTTTGAACTCAACTTCTGAGAGACATCTTAAATTCACATGCATGTGTCCTTCACTCTCTTGATCTTGTTCTGCTTTTGCTGCTCTCTAACAAATCCCTTACATCCTTTTATACAGCTCTAAATGTCTCCACCTCTTCTGTTCTCTCTGTATTACCACTGGTTTACCTCAGGCCCTCTGACCACCACCCAATTGACCACCACCCCGGCAGTCAGGCCCTTCACGTCCAGCGCCAGCCCCTCTACCGCCCGTCCTGTGGCCCCCACCTCGCGCCCAATCGGCTCCATCAACAAGCAACCCGATCTTCGCCCAATCACAGCTACTGTGCCCGTCACCCGCCGGCCAGCCCGCCCCTCTCCTGAAGGCCCCGAGGCCCCTGTCTGTGAGGCCAAGATGGTCCGCGGTGTCCCATGGCCCGCCACGCAGCGAGGAGAAACAGTGGACCGCCCATGTCCCAAAGGATCTCTAGGTGAGGACATCTGCATGTGTGTATTTTTTCCACTCCATGAAACAAACATTTCATGCATGCATTTCATGTTAAAGTTGTATGTTAGGGGTGGGGGAAAAGAATCGATTCATCTATGTATTGAGGTAGAAGGTAGTTACCGCTTTTATTGTTGTAGTCAGAGTAATGTGACATCATATCCGTTCCGTATCCGTCAAAAGCAAAAAAATGCAACGTGGTAAATGCTACACATACAGTAAAGTATGGAAAGACTTCGGGTTTCACACATTACCAGGAAAAGCAAAGCTAGACATTATGGCTAAAGCCAGCCGTCACTCTCATCTCCATGGTCAAATTGGCCGACCCTACAACTGGAGAGCACCCATATACTGACATTTATGTTAAATGCATTCAAACGGTCCCAATGGAACTGACCATGGATGTATAAAGAGAACGGAGCTGACGGGAGAGCTAGAGACGGACTTGGTGAAGTTAGCGGAAGTACACGTGTAACTACGTCCGGTTTTCAAAATAAGGTGTTTAGTAAGGGAACTGTATATACAAAATACATATATGGAAATAAGATCAATGGTATTATATTCACCAGAAGTATAAAACACGACATGTCCCGTATAAATTAAAAAGAAAAGATGACTAATTTGTGAGGGAAATGTCTTTATTCTTTGATTTTTGGATTGTTAGAAAAAAAAATTATAAATAATTCCTGACAATGACTGATATATTTGACTACAGGACATCTGTGACTACATACATACTGAAAATCAAACTTTTCTTCCGTATTAATTTAGATATTTTCAAAAGCAAATGTCCCATGGTCTAGTGTTAAAAAACTTAACAAAAATTGCAATAAATCGTAATATCGAATCGCAATACTTGTAGAATCGCAATAATTAAAAATCGCAATACATATCGAATACCCAAGTATTGTGATAGTATCTAATCGGGAGATAAGTGAATTGTCCCAGCACTAATGTTTGTGCGTGGACTATCTGAGCATGTGCCCAAGTGATCAGCATGTTTGTGCTCACACACTTGTTTTTTTTTCCGCTGTTGTCCTCTCCTGTCCCTGCGTCGGTGCCACCAGCAGGCACAGTCCCCGAGGACTCGCAGATGAAAGCCCGTCCTCCACATATGAAAAGGCTCATCTCCCACAGAAACAGAGCTGATTGAAAGTGGCGAATAATAAAATGGAAGGCTAGACAACACAGGCTTCACCTCCCCTTCATGCTAGTTTCTATACCTCTAAACATGCAGCAATCAAAACGACATCCCCCCCCTCCGCCTCCCTCTTCCAACGCCTCTCTGTTTCTGTATGTTCTCCCTGTGAACGGCAGTAACATTAAATTAGCAGCTGGCTTAATTGCCGCGTCTTGGCAGAGCCCTCAAACCCAATCTGTGGTCGATGGAGGAGAGTATAGAGAAAAGTGAGAGCGAGAGAGAGAAGAAAGGGGTATGAAATGCAACGCCACATCTGCTCTGATCCCTCTACTACTGTGAAGCGTCGCTGCATTGTCTCTGTCATCTGTGCCCTTCTATCTCTCTCTCTCTGTGGTCTCTCTTCTCCTCTTTTCCCTGCCTCGTCTTTGTGACTTGACGTTGGTTATTTGTGTTAGCAGCAGCGTATAGACCCTTCTCCGGTTTTATCCCCGCGTGTTGTCCTTTCTCTGAACCCGCATAACTGGAAAAACCTAGCTGGAAACGAGGGTTAGTGGAAGGTGCTTCCCTTCAGGTGTTTTTTATTTGACAGTGAGGTATCATACCTTAATGTCTTTGGTGTGTGTGCGTGTGTGTGTTCTCACAGTAAATGTCTGCAAGTATTCCTTTTAAACCGCTCCTTTTAGAGCATGAAAGACTTTTCCACCCCTTGCCGTCTTCTCCCTCTCTTTCTCTTCCCTCACGTTCTCACATTATTGAACCTTTTCCACTTCTGACCCATTTTTACTCTACCTCCTCCCTCCTCCTTTCCTCTCATCTTCAAACACTTTGAGTATTACATTTTTAAAATTCATTTCATTCCGTTTTTCTTGGGTTGAAAAAAAAAAGAATCACACTTTTTTTTGGTGCTCATCCCTCTCCTCCACACTTTCCTCTTTAATTGCAGACACCCTAACGCTTATTATCTCTCCATTACTTCCCCCCCCTCTCCCTCTGCCCGTCTCCAGGCATCGCTTCGTTCCAGTGCTTGGAGGAGCAGGTCATGTGGAACCCGCGGGGTCCTGACCTGAGTAACTGCACCTCCCCGTGGGTCAACCAGGTGGCCCAGAAGGTGAGACCTGGAGCCGTACCCCCTGGCCGTGGGTCCGTCCCTTTCCTCCGCCCCACCGCCACAGCCATCCTCCCCGTCCACCTCCACACACACATTAACATATCTCCAAGGCTGGCCTGATTAAAATACAGACTCATTTCAACTGGCCCTTCATTACAAGGCATCTGCTCTTGATACTTAATTAACTCTCTTTTTTCAGTAATATACTTTAATCACAGCTAGGTTGAATTATTTTTTTTAAATCAGGCTTAAGGCCTAACAGCTTGCACTGCCACTTCAATTTCTCCATCATAGTCTTATATAATGCAGTAGCAGTGACTAAACATTATGGTCTGTAGATTAGGAGTGGGGGAAAAAAATCGATACGGCATAGTATCGCAATATTTTGCGTGGCAATATTGTATACGTCAAGTTCTTTTATTATATAAACTATTAACTAGGGCTGTCAATCAATTAAAATATTTAATTGTGATTAATCGCATGATTGTCCACATTTTTTTTATCTGTTCAAAATGTACCTTAAAGGAAGATTTGTCAAGTATTTAGTGGTCAAATATGCTTGCTTTATGCAAATGTATATTTATTATTGGAAATCAATTAATAACACATAACAATGTCAAATATTGTCAAGAAACCCTCACAGGTACTGCATTTAGCATAAAAAAAATATGCTCAAATCATAACGTGGAAAACTCTGAGAAATACAGAGTGAAAACTGTATCTTATTAGATAAAACAGATGTTGACAAACTGCATAATTTACAGTTGAAAGAAGGTAATAAATCGCAATATATCTTATTGCAATACTCAGCATATCGCTAAATGCTAAAAATGGCAAGAAGATCGTATCGTGACTTAAGTATCGTGATAATATCGTATCGTGATAATATCGTATCGTGATAATATTGTATCGTTGGGCCTCTGGTGATTCCCACTGCTACACCAAATGATGCACAATGATTTAAATTGCCAAATTGTGTTACTTTCTTACACACTGTAGTCATCTGCTCAATCCCGATTTGGGCAGTAATCAGATTTCAGTCCATATAAATGTGAATTAAAAGCAAGCTGGTTAACACAGCTACATTTCTGCAGGAGAAAACCGTGATTATTTAGCCATGCCTACTCTGGCCTTGATCGGCTTTTTTAAAGGTTTTTTAAGTGTGTTCATGTGCCTGGAAGGGAAAGCAGCATCACAGTGAAAAGTAACATGGTTGGAAGAATCCATTATACCTTCTCCTTTTGGCAAAAATCAATTGCAATCGCAAAGTGGTGGCTAAGGGTGTGATTTGCAAGTGAAACAGCACTAGGGAGCATAAAAAGTTCACGATGTGTTCTACAAGGCCCGTTTTTGTTTACAATGATGCGAGAGGGGATAATAATAAAGATCCTTTTTTTAGAGGGGGTCTGGGGAAATGTGATTGCAGAACAAACAGTGAGGTTTTTGTTAGAGTAGAGACTCAAAACATGTGGTTTCTTGTAATGCTAGTGTGCATGTAAACATTTAAAGAGGACCTATTGTGCTTTTGTGCTTTTTGTCTTTCCTTTAGTGTGTTATAGTTTTTTGTGCATGTAAACGGTCTGCAAAGTTACAAGCTTAAAGTTCAGGAGGGAGTTACTCGCTCCCTCAGAAACACTGCTTCTGAACTGACTGAAACGCCTTGCTTGAGGTCCCATATTTTCTTCTGTAACATGGTGATGTCACCAAGTAACACATTTGCATAAGAGCCTTTGTCCACTAACCACCTCCCAAGCACATTGGCAAGAAAAAAAGGCTGGCGTTTTCCATGTGTTTTTAGAAGCGGCAGAAACAGCCCCTCATACTATCACTGTATGTCAACATGTATGCGTTTGCGTGTGTTCACGTGTAGATAAAGAGCGGCGAGAATGCGGCCAACATAGCCGGAGAGCTGGTGAACCACACGCGGGGTCGGATCCAGGCCGGAGACGTCAGCTCGTCCGTGCGACTTATCGAGCAACTGCTGGACATACTGGACGCCCAGCTTCAAGCTCTGAGGCCCGGAAACAAGGAGTCAGCTGCACGAAACTACAACAAGGTAGAAGAAAAGCACACACACCCACGCCTATATTTAATTCAAGCATTAGAAAAGGGTGCTGAGGTTAATGCGAATTTACCCCCCTAGTGCACATGCAAGGACGAGTGAGTTTTTAATTTACGGGTTTTTTTTTTTTTTTTTGTTTAGCTGTTTAATTCCATGCTTTGTTTTCTCCCTTCCAGCTCCAGAAGCGAGAGCGAACCTGTCGGGCCTACATCCAGGTAGCTTTTCTTTTTTATCTGCCTGCTTTGCATGCCTGTGGAGTAGGTCTGCTCTGCGACTTAGAATAACTGGGGGAAGATAAATCCTTGAGAAGACTAGGTTTGTGGATGAGATTCCTTTGGCTCAGTGCTCTGTATTATGATTTATATTGCCTTTGGAATCATCACTTATAGGATTTCTGCTTTTTTTTCTTTCAAAGAGCAGCGTGAGTAAGTTTTGGTATAACTCCTGGCAGACGTTGGTGCAGTATTTCCCAGAGCAGTGAAAGCTGATTTTCAATTGTTGCACATATGTTTGATATACGGCTTCAGCTAATGTGAAAGTCATCTGTCTTTGACATAATCTTAGCTTTGTTGGACTGTGATTGAGCCTAAGTGTATAATATTGGCCTTTGCCTCATTGCATTGCACAATAAGGCACAATATCTGTGGCTCGGAGAAAATGTAATTTGACGATAGCGCTGTGTGAAAGGCAACAGTTTGTGTTACTACACCCTTCTGTTCTTTTCCAATATTTGTGCAATATCTCTGGTTCTGAGAAAGCTGTAATCTAATATCATGAAAAGGCCTTGTGTATGCTTCTCTGTAATGATGAAATGCGGCGCTCTGCAGCACACAGGCTTTTGTGTATCTTGACCTGTCTGCAGCATAACTGTAATATGACACTACATCTTCTGATCTCTGTCGGTGCAAGGATGAATTTAAGGGCTGCTGTGTAGCATGTAACGGTTATTTCTTCTCACTCACTGTAAGTTAGCTCAGTAGCGTTCAGAGGATAAACCAAAATCACCCTCCGTCTTCTTCTTTTAGTGGCGGACAGAGTGCATTCTGATGCCGAATTCATTTCTTTAACAGCAACGCTCTTTATTCCACGCAGCAGTCAATCCTTCATTTTGAGAGGCCTGAGCAAGAGAATTACATGATTCATCAAGCAGGCTACTCCAATAAATTGGATAGCTGATACAACCATCAAAATTGCCATTAAATGAATTGTAAGTGTGAAATAGAAAGGTAATATGTCTGACATGGCACAGTAATAAATGTAGTGCAGGGGAGTGAGGAGTTTCTAAGAAATTATAGAGGGATCGTAGTGACTTTGTACTTTAAAGTGGACAAGTAATGTGGTTTAATTTAACAATGTCGTACAAAAAAATAATAGTTATCAAGGAACGGGTGATAAACAAATCAATAACTAATTGATAATTAGCTAATTGATAGTTAATTCCTGAAAAATGAGAATAGATTTTCTCTAGATTGTCTAATGATTAGTTGCTGCTGTGGAAATCTGTGAATCTGCATTCCAGACAATTTTTTTAATGAATTGTTCCAGATTTACTTCCCAAATTGTGTAATAGATGGCAAACAATAAGTTATCATTACTGCCAGGCCTTGAATGTGATCATTTTAGGGGCAAGGCCACTTGGCCTTTGGTGTTGTTATTTTTCAAGGTCAACCGCCAGGGCAGCAAGGCCATCAAATAAAACAATGATTTTAAGTCCACGGAAATAATTAATTTAACTTAAGAGTTAAAGAAAGTAAGATTTTATTTTTAATATATAATATAACTATCAGTGAAATAAATACATTTTAAAAACGCTGTTTACGTCATAAAATAATTTATTGGTATTTACAAATGACCAATATTTTTAAGTTGTTTATTGTTATTTACTTCTTTGTTGTGCTGTAGCCTACAGACTAAGTTAATACCGTTAAAAGTGCAGTTATGAACGACATGGATCAAAGATTTGTGGCTGTGTTTTAGTTGTTAAATATACATTCATTCTCATAATAATTTTGTATCTATATTCACATACAGTGCCTGTTAGCAAGAGGAGAACACTTGCATTTCTTCTAGTAATTGAAAGACTACAGAGCATCCCCTCAACCAGTGAAGAAGACACTTGCATCGCGATGCAGCTCTGTCATAAATAGACTATAGAGGCGGAGCAGAGCTGAGAGCCGCTTTCGGCTCTGCGGTGCGTGGTGGAATCACAAGCACTGTCTAGAGTGACCGCGATCAGCTCCGGCTGCACGCCGCTGCTAAACCCGGCGTCAAACTATCAGCATAAATAGTCCAGTTTTTTTTAATCCATCACTGGTTATGTGCGCAGTGTTTCACTTGATGTTGCTCAGTAAAAGACACTGGTGTCTAAAAAACCTATTGACAGGAAAGAGGTAAAGGAGAGAACGGCGAAATCAGCTGGGGCAGTGTGGCCAGACGGAGGGGCCATGGCCGCCGGTGAAATTCCTACAGTAAATAGTTGAAGAATGCATCTTTACTTCATGATTACCATTACTCACATTTTTGTGTGTCTCCTCACATAAAGTAGAACAAATTCCTAGTGAACTGAGAAACAGCTACTAAAGTTAAGTAGGAATGAGCTATTAGTTTTCAAATGACACAAGGATGAGAGAGAATACTAAAAAGATTTTAAAGATTTAAAAAAGCATCATTATTCAGAGCATTTACTTAAATATTCACATCATATCTGCAACTACATCTGAGTGGTTAGTTCCTGATTCGTTTGTTACTCCTTCCTTGTCAACTACTCAGGATTGTGTGTACCTTGTGTTGTAAAGTGTTCTCAGTAATTGTAATGAATGCTACTACGCCTCCTGCATGCGCCAGGCGGTGGTGCAGACAGTGGACAACTTGCTGCGTCCCGAGGCCCTGGAGTCGTGGCAGGACATGAACAGTACAGAGCAGGCCCACACCGCCACCATGCTACTGGATGTCGTGGAAAAAGGAGCTTTCCTGTTGGCCAACAACATGTACGGGATTCGCTTTACTGACCGAGCGCCCAGCATTGGTAAGAAAACAGCATTGATGGTGTAGGGCTGGGCAATATGACGATATATTAGGGCTGACCCAAATACCAGATTTTGAGTAATATTCGTGGTACATGGTGGTAATTATGGTAGATGTATGGATGAAATTTACCTCCAGGTGGTGACTCTGATTCTGTTTGGATGTTTGATTTTTTTGCATATTTGACAGCGCAGAGGTCTTCATATATTTTTTTGCTTGCTGTGTTTCCACCATCAGATCTCGAGGTGCACGTTCTAAACACAGAGATGGACCAGCAGGACTTGTCCTTCCCACAGAATTACGCCAGCGACAGCACCATCCAGCTCTCAGCCTCCACTATCAAGCAGTACAGTCGCAACGGTCAGCAGCCCCGTCTGTCCTCCACCACAGGCCTGAGAAATGTTACTGTCCTGTGCAGCCTTCTCTTGTGTTCCCATTCCATGCAAGCCTAAAACAATCTGCATGCAGTTGACTAAGTTATTGGTTCATAATAATAGGCTAATCAGATTAACAAAAGTGCTGAGACAATTTCTTTTCTTGATGGTTTCTTAACAGCAGTCTTAATAGAATAGCTGGGGAGGCGTGTAGATTACAATCGGCCCCAGTCTGACAGAGCAATCTCAGCACTCCCTCTCTTCTCTCTTCCCCATTCCATTCCCTCGCTCCGTCTCTTCGCCATCTTATCCCCCTCTCTCATCTCTCTTGTTTCTACCCCCCTACTCTCCTCTGTCATCCCCCTCTTCATCGCTCCCCTCCTCCATCCCTCCCTCCCTCCCTCCCTCCATACCCTTTTCTGTTTTCTGTCTCCGCTCGGCTCTGCAGTGGGAACGAGATTAGAATGATTGAAACAAACGCACATGAAATATTCATATGGAATAATAAGAGATCTGTGAATGCTTGAGGGATGAATGTTCCATTGCCCTCCACATTAAATCTCGCTCTCTTCCACCAGTCAAAATGAAACGGTCCTTACCATCATTCTAACCTTCACTAACTCTCTCTCTCTGTCTCCCTTTCGCTCACCCTGTCACTCCCCACTCTCTATCTCTGTCACTCTCGCTGCCATTACCATATTATGCCCCCATTTCTGTATTTGGTCTTTCCTCCCCCCCTTCCTCCTCCTCCTCCTCCTCTTCCTCCTCCCACCTTTATCCTTCTGTCTGCATCTCCCTTTTTATATTACGTCTCAACCCATTCTCACTCCCAACTCGTCAAATACTGCCGTATGGTCCTGGAGACCGACGAACGGCGGCACCCTTAGCAATAGTATGTGATGAAACAGGCTTTCAGCTAACTCCAATGTAAACCCACCCGCTGCGTTATTCAACGGTTGGAGAAAGTGACGTAGTATTAATAGCGTGAGTTCGTTCAGGGTGGGCGGGAGAGGTTGGGGATGGGTCAAACAAACACAAGACTTTCAACCAGGAGACCAGTGTTTGTGTCCTGCGTGAAACTAAAAGTAATGTTGAGTTATTTTTCAGCGTCTTCAGACGTCTTTAGTAACGTGACTGGTAGGCATCGTCAGTCCTGTGAGTCCTGTGAGTCGTTAGTCACGTGACTCGATCGTGTCATCAGTCACGTAAGTCGTTTAGTATCGTCAGCCCCATGAATCACGCGAGTCACTAGTCAGTCAAGTTAATATCAACACGACCATTTCCTAACCCTGACTAATTGGTTGTGTTGCCTAAACCTAACTTCCTGTGAAAACGGAAGTTTATTTTGAAAGGACACTATGCATATAACGAGCGTATATTGACAAGCCGTCCCTGGTCTGCAAGATGGGTACCCTGTGCGTCGCCTCCGATGCTGAGGGGCACTGACCAAGCGGCGGTATTTGACAAATTTTATTTTCACATTCTCTCTCTTTCATTTATCTTTCTGTGTTTCTCTCCCTCCACATGCAGGACAAGTCAAGGTGGTGTTCATTCTATATAAAAACTTGGGCTCCTTCCTGTCCACTGAGAACGCCACTGTGAAGATGGAGGCGGACGGGCCGGGCCACGATAAGAGGCTCCTGGCGGTCAACTCCCATGTAATCGCTGCCTCCATCAACAAAGAGTCCAGCAGAGTGTTTCTCATTGAGCCGGTGGTCTTCACACTCAAACACCTACAGGTGGCCTAATTCAGCCGTTATCATGCTTAATTTATATTCTGACACACCAATCGCCATTCTCCATCATCCCTCTCTCTCTCTTCCCACAGCTGGAGAATTATTACACTCCAAATTGCTCCTTCTGGAACTACTCGGAGCGCTCCATGACGGGCCAGTGGTCGTCGCAGGGCTGCAAGCTGCTGGACACCAACAGCACGCACACCACCTGCTCCTGCAGCCACCTCACCAACTTCGCCGTGCTCATGGCTCACCACGAGCCCGATGTGAGTCAACAAGGGCGTGGCAGACGCGCGGTTAAAATGGAAGCCGAGTAATTTATGCCGACGTTCATTCGTGCGAGCATTAAGCGTTCGCTCGCTCTCAGTCACACACCCTCACACACTTGCACATTAATGTACCCTCTCAAGGCTGACAAGCTCTTTGTTTTGAATTTTCTATTTTCCTCCTTTCACTCCGACATTCGGGGAGGCACATGCTTACAAATTCATGTCCTGCTACTTCTAGCTGACATTCACATGAATTTGAATGTCATGTATTTTTTTTCAGGACGTCTCGTCTCTTGTCTCTACACTTTAGCTCCTTGCATATATTTACAAATATTAAATAAAGCAATTTTGCTCTCTTTCTCTCCCCCTCCCCCCTGTCCTGTCTATCTATCCCCCTATTGTTTCTTCCCTCCACTGTCCTCCCATCCATCTCTGTACTCCTCATCTCCCATTCCACTGTCTTCTCCTATATTTTCCCCTCTTTATTTGTCTGATTCTGCTGCGTATCTTTGTCCGTCTGTTTTTATCCCATTCCCCTCCACTCTCTCAACCCCCTTCCCCCATCTTTGTTAACCCGACACGACCCGGACCTCAGTACCAGGGGCGAATGCATGAGCTGATCCTGTTTGTGATCACCTGGGTGGGCATTGTCATCTCCCTAGTGTGTCTAGCCATCTGCATCTCCACTTTCTGCTTCTTGCGGGGCCTGCAGACCGACCGCAACACCATCCACAAGAACCTCTGCATCAATCTCTTCATCGCCGAGCTGCTCTTCCTCATCGGCATCGACAAGACAGAATACCATGTGAGTTCGTAGCCACATGTTGGCCTGATACCTTCCAAGGATGTTGGGGTCTCACTCAGGGTTGTCACGAGAACCGATACTGTTAAGTTGAAAATTCAGAAAATGTGGCGGTACTCGTTTTTCTACGAGACTAAAGGCCTTTACACATCAGAGGTGTGACGAACAAACAACAGGAAAATATGAAATACTATCTTGCAAATATTATATTTTTAGGGCTTTTATTGTGAAAGATAAGAACGGAAGGAGCAGATCTGGTCTGCGCTGCTGTTGTCAAGGTTGAAAGTCCTTGTTTGGACTACGGAGCCTCCGCGTTGTTGTTTTATACTCAACCCGTTCCAAACAACGTGATTGGTTGATGCCTTTATTCGCAGTGCGAAAGCTCAGAAACTCAACCTTTTTCCGAAAAAAATTACTTTTTTGCCGTGTAATATTCACTTTATGTGTGATTTAAGTACTCATGACAAAAACAACAGTTCTAAAAAATATATTGGACGATATATATAATAAAGCGCAGAAAATAACGCAGCCAGTGTGTAGCAGCCTTAATGGCGTCCCAGGGACAATAAAAAATGTGTTTGGGACACAGTAAACTCACTATCGACGCATCCAGGGGCTGCTAACAGCTAACGTTAACTAGCTCTCATCCTGCTGAATTCAACACGGGAGGTACCATTGTTTTACATTGTGATGCATTCAGGCTCTATTCTTATTAGGGTTTTTTTTGTTATTACTGTTTTCTTTTTTGTTTCTGATGTCTTTGCTCTGTGTGATGTAACTTCTTATGAAAAGCAATAAAAAGTTAATTACAACAAAAAAAAGAACTGCACTACGTCCCCTCCTTTTAAACTCTGTTGACACGCCTGGGCCTCTTATGAAAGGGAATCACAACATCAGGTTGTACTTTTCCAACTTGAAAATGACGAGAGAGTGACAGCATGACGCAAGCGACAACTTTTTATAATGTTAATAGTGACTGTGAAACTAAAATTGAGGCAGTGTCTCATTACGTTACTCTATAAAACTAATGAATTATCACTCAATAATGTGCACAGAGCCAATCACCCAGGGGGCAGCTCTTCATTTTTCCTCTGTGAATGTCCAAAACTACTTCCTGATAGTGACTCTGTTCTGTCCTCTTTTTCAGTCAGTTATATGCCCTGATCTTAACTGTCCTTTATTTTAATATTTTCTTTCCTCTTCTTCTCCTCACTCTACTTTCTCCTTTACTGCTGTCCTCAGATTGCCTGTCCCATCTTTGCTGGCCTTCTGCATTTCTTCTTCTTGGCTGCCTTCTCCTGGATGTGTCTGGAGGGTGTACAACTCTATCTCATGCTGGTGGAGGTCTTTGAGAGCGAGTACTCCCGCAAAAAGTACTACTATCTGTGCGGCTACTGCTTCCCCGCACTGGTGGTGGGCATCTCGGCGGCCATAGACTACAGGAGCTATGGGACCAAGAAAGCGTACGTGTGAAGACAGGTCTTTTGCACCTGCAGATTGAGAAGTAGGATTATGCTATTCCCCCAGCTGGAAATGTAATATGCAGTGCTGTGTGAACGGCTCTTGCACCTCCCCGTGGACTGGCTTTTCTGAACACACTTAGCCAAAGCCTGATGATTAGCCTTCATAAGATAATCCGCTGAGACAGGGAAACAGTGTGTGCATGCCTGTGTGTGTGTGTGTGTGTGCGTGTAACTCTCTCTTCTCCTTTGTGCCACTCCAGATGCTGGCTGCGAGTGGATAACTACTTCATCTGGAGCTTCATTGGACCCGTTTCATTCGTTATTATGGTATTAGCTTTACTGTCAGACAGTATTACTCCCCTCTCTATTTCGATATCACCCCGTCGAACTAAAAGTATTTCACCATGCTTGCTTTATGAGGTTATTAACAGCGCACACTCAGTATTTTTGGTGCATACTGTAAAGTTCACAACACATCTATTTGATTCTTTCTATCTTTTGTCCCTAGCTCAACCTCATTTTCCTCATGATCACTTTACACAAAATGATCCGCAACTCCTCAGCACTCAAACCTGACTCCAGCCGCCTGGATAACATTAAGTGAGTTCAAATCATTCAATGGGAGTCACTTGTGATAAATAAACCACACCGTCAGATTGGATTTCCAAATTGATTCGGTTTCTCCGTGTCATTGTTTGTTAACGTTTCCTTGTCCGCTTCTGTCAGATCATGGGCCCTGGGGGCCATCGCTCTGCTCTTCCTGCTGGGGATGACATGGGCCTTTGGCCTCCTCTTTATCAATGAGAACACGGTCATCATGGCCTACCTCTTCACCACCTTCAACGCCTTCCAGGGCATGTTCATCTTCATCTTCCACTGCGCTCTGCAGAAGAAGGTAACTCTAAGAGAGCAGTCTTTGAAGATTTGCTATAGGGCTGTCAAAATCGGCCAAAAATTACGTTTGAATATAATTCTAATAAAACCAAGGCTGTCAAAGTTAACATGATAATAACATTATTAATAACACTAATTTCTTTAATGCATTAATGCAACTTGAGATTTTTAAGATGTAGCGGGCTCAGTTTTAAAGCTAGAGTGAAGATACTGGCATCATATGAAACTAGAAAAACCTAAGGAGTCCATTGGTACCAACCTTGTCATACTAGCTTATTGTGAAGGAAAATAAATAACGCTCCAGACCTACGCTACATTTTGGCGAGAAAAAACTGGCAAGTCCATTTTCAAAGGGATCCCTTGACCTCTAACCTCAAGATATGTGGATGAAAATGGGTTTTAAATGAATTTAGAATATTTGTTGAAAGCCCGAACTTGTTTGTCTTTCTGGATGTAATTCTGAATAAGCAGTGTAAATGTTGTGGAGATGGATGGATGTGCCTGTCTGATTAATATTCAGCATACATGTTCAGAGTGATTGTATTTCGCTGTTGCCGTGTGTTAAAAGCCTCTGTTGCTCCACAGGCTATTGAAACTAAGTGTTTGTGTTTATGAGTGGCTTTAAAACCTGCCCGCTGTGCCGGTGGTGTTATTTCTTTACAGGTCCATAAGGAGTACAGTAAGTGTCTGCGTCACTCCTACTGCTGCAGCCGCACCTCCACCACCAGCTCCCACGGCTCCCTGAAGAACTCGGGCCTGCGTGCCAACAACCGCTACTACAGCGGCAGCCAAGCTCGCCACGCAGCGGCCCACCGACAGGTGCGGGCAGGACAGACCCACACAAACACAAAGCAGTACACACATAACGCAGGCGTGCTTCATCTTCACACATCAACCAGACCACTGTTGAGCTTTAAAATTGTATTTTTCTTTGAACAAATGAAAAGTAAATCTGCCTGTGCGGCAAGATGATTTCAGTGGAAATTGGCTTGTTTCGGTGGAATGAAACGAAAAATCAATTTTCTCGAATCAAAAGACTCTCTTGATCCTATCTGACTTTTTTTTAGAACACTGTCAAAAAGGGTGTAAAAGCTAAATAAACAGCTTTGGAAACAAGGGACATTTCCTCACCCTGCTGGTGTATTTTCTGCCTTGTTTAAAAGGTCTGTTATGTAAGATACTAGAGCACAAAATGAGAGCACCTGATCAATAGCAATGACTCACCGATTACTTTGTGAAGCACTCGAATTTACTTACTTACTTAACTTTCAGCCCACAGTCACGTTGTTGAGATGTGCAGCGAGCGAAACGCCGGTATTACAACGCATTTTGTTCTCAGTGACAGAGCAGTGTTAAAGTATGTCACATCATGATAATATAGAGTACCCCGTTCACACAAAAAGGCGTTTAAGTGCCACGATAATGTGCAAGGCATTTAGCAATAAGTACGCCTTTCTTCATTTCTGCGTGTCTTTGTATGCCATGTATCCTGTATTGACTGCAATGTTAATGCATCCGTGTATAAATGTTACCGTAAGAGTTAGTGACATAGTATAAAAAGCAAGAAAGACCACTTACTGTGGGCGGGTGGATGGGCCCAAGAAACACCAGACTTTTAACCCGAGACCGGTGTTCGAGACTGTTGTTGACCGCTGTTTTGTTCTGTAAGTTATGTTACTGACGTTTGTGACAAACGTAAACCTTTTTATTGACGTTTGTAGCGTGTTTTAGTTAGTTTCCGTACTTACTTTAAGCCCAACCATGACGTTTTTCCTCACCCTAACTAAGTGGTTTTCTTCCCTGAACCTAACTTTACAAATGACACGCAAAAAAAGCAGCATACAATTAACACGTGAAAAGGCTAAAAGTGCGTACTCGTGACACGCAGAATGTCAGTGAAATGTCGTGGTATTTATACGCCGTCCCGTGAGTCCGGGGTTGTATGACGTGTTCATTGTTCTAATCAGCCAGCGTGCTCACCTGTTGTGAAGTTTTTACTTTTATGTTTCCATCCACTACTGTGCTTACCCTGCGAGTACATGACTCATTAATAAAGATATCCTTTGATGTACTATATATAGACACAGGCTCAATATAAGACATACTGTGCACGCTGGCACAGACACAAACTGTACACACCCATTGACAGTTAAGTCCTCACAATCAACAAACAAGCTTTCCCACGATGTAATAAGACGCTTCCAAATAACAATGGTATCAGCTACCGCAATCATGTCTTACACATCTCCAGTTTATTAGCCGCCCTCGTGATGACATGACATAGCTGCCTCTTTACCCGACGCCTCGATCTCTTTGTCTGCCGTGTTTGCCTATTGTTCTTTGCGGATTAGAGCGAGCCCCACCGTTTTGATTACAGCAGCCCCACTGAGTTACAAAGTCTACCCGTCGCGCTTCTATATTTAACTTGTTTGTCTGTTTGCTGCCACTCACTGAGCTCTGCTCCTTCTTCCAGAGTCGAATCCGCAGGATGTGGAACGACACGGTTCGAAAGCAGACGGAATCTTCTTTCATGGCGGGGGATATCAATAGCACCCCGACACTCAACCGTGGTGAGACCTCCCTCCATCACCGCTCTGCTTCCCCTACGCTAAGTCATGCACGCTTAAATGCACACAAACACATGGATTGTAGCATATAGGCTTACACAACTGAACAAAAAGTAAATAGAGCATGGGAATAGAGTGGACAAGGCGTAGCGCTGTTATTCAGTGTTGAATGTGCACATGTGGCAGTGTGATGAAATATATGTTCCCATGCCTGGTGTATTGAGGCTAACTAAGGATTCAGATCCAGCGGCCAGTGGGCCAGCCAGCAAATACCAGCAGTAATTGCTTAAATTGAATAACATATGGTTGAAGACTGGTTGGTGGGTTTCAGTTTGCAGTGCAGTGGTCAGTGAAAGCACTTACAGTATGTGGAGCTCAGACGCTCTGTTATGTGAGTATGTGTGTGGGTGGGTCGCAGTAAACTCCTGTAATTAAGCAGATTAAAGTGTATTTTGTATTTTTTCATTTAAAGTGAATAATACTAATTTAACTTAAAGAGGTCACTTGGTCACATCATATACTGTATATCATTTTATTTGCTATCATTTTATTGTTTATTTTTGCATGGACAGCGCACAATTAAACCTAAATGCACCAGAGTTAGCTAGATTTGCATCTGTTGTCCCTGCACAGGTAGACAAAACCACAACCACATGACAATAAATACACCAGTGTTCATTTTGTTAATGAAAACTGTGGCGAAATGTGTTCGTCAACGACCTTTTTTTCCATGACTAAGAAGAGACAATGACGAGACTTGTCTTAGTCCTCAATGCTGACAGCTGTGCTACTGTAAATGCATAAAGTTGGCGGTTTGCGGGTCGGGGTTCAGGTGTTTGAGTGACGCATATTTTTACACGTTGGGTGGGCGGCTTGGCTCTCATAACGCACCGGTGAGTGCGTCATAATTAAAACGCGCAGTCAGGAGGAACGTTTTGAGTTGTCGTCGACTAAAACTATGAGGGTTAAAAATGACTAAAATATGACTAAAACTAATAAGCATTTTCGTCTTAATACTAAGACTAAATCTAACATGTCTGCCAATATTAACACTGAAATACACTACATAAAACAACACAATGAATAAAAGTCCATCAGTGTGAGATAATAAAAAGAATAGGCGTGATAAATACAATAAATACTGTACGAGGCAATCATTGGTGGTGACACGTTTGTGCTGCCAAAGCTTTTAAACACCGCAAAGCTTCCTGAGTCTCTAATGTTTGTGGGTATGAAATTCCACTTCCCCCACTACTTTAACTGAGAGAGCAGATTTAACAAAGGCTGTCTTTGTTGTATCACAGAGAATAATTCTTTTCCAACTCTCCCTAACCACCAGAAATGGTGTAGCAGCCAGTTGCAGCGAAATAGTTCATCATCGAAGATGAGTCATCCGTCTTTGCTTTATTTGTTCATTTTGTTTTGTGATTTCCAGTTTTTCAATTAAATAAAAAAAAAAAAGTTATTTCAACAAGGATCGAGCCAAATAATCAATATCACGATGTATTGTTTCATTACCAAACTGGACATATTTTCTTTTTCGTACCAATATAGGTTTGATTCCTGCTTTGTAAAAATATGTTTTTTTTATTATCTTCCACATAAGATACACAGAAGTATTGATGTGTCAATATATTAGGGAAAAGAAATTCTTAGTCGACTTACACTCATACGATTTTGTCAACTAATTCAGTGTTTCTCAAAGTGGGGTCCCCAGCAACTATAAATGACAGAATGGATGATTATTTTGGTCATAGGTTTCATATATTTTCTGTAATAAAACATCCAATAGCAAAAATGATGGGGGATGTTTGGGAACCTCAGACAAAATCTTATCAAATGGGGGTCTGTGGTCTAATTCATGTAAGTTTAGGGGTAATGGAAACATTTGGGAACCACTAGACTAATTGATTAGTTGATATAACCGTTTAATTCAGAATCACACAAAAACACCACTTTAAATCTTGTGTTTACCAGAGATGTGCTCATAAGTTTCTTGGAAATAAGTCATTCAGAACGGAAAAAAAGCATAAAAAACGACTAATCGAGTGAAGAAATCTTAGTCGACTAAAACCATAACGACCGATTAGTCGATTCATCTACTAAAAGAGGGGCAGCCCTAGTAACTAGGTCATAGAATTGCATGTGTTGTCATACCATCATTATAGAAAAATATTGTAATAGCTGCAATATAACCTGAGATGGCCAGCCCTAGTTTGAGCTCTCAGCCTTTTTATAGCATCATGGGATCGATTGCATCCATATCTTCTTTGCCTGTGACGCACGCCGTCCCCTCTGAACTCCACACAGCACATGAATTGCGCACTAGCAATTATTTAAGACATGAAAGAAATGTGTGGAGTCACTGATTGTCTTGACCTCGGCAACTGGTGGTGTCACCGCTGCAGCCATCGGTAACACAGAGACCATAAAGGTTGTCTTAGGTTCTGGATGGGTGGGGTAGGTGTAGGTGGGGGTTGGGGGTTGGGGGTGGGGGTGTTGATGATGACAACAGAGGCAGTCGCTAAATCAGCCGTCACTCTCTATGCTAATTTCATCCATTTTGTTTTTAATGAACTGATTAGCGTGTGAGCGAACAGGGGGTAATTATTCTAATTGAGGAGAGTGACAGGAGCAAGGCAGGGGGTGAGGAAGAGGGTGCTACGAGTGAGCCGCACGGATGAGAGGTGTGTATGCATGCGAGCGTGAGCCTGTGTGTGTGGTCGGGCGGGTCGGTTTCCGCAGCTTTTTCGTCACGACAGAGCAATCACCAGGGCTGTTGGAGACACACAATGTGGATCATCCTGTGTTGTGCTGTCAAACACAAACAACTGTGCTGTGAAGCCTTTATTTTCTGTGCTTCTGAGAAAAGTTTGTCAGTTGGCAGAGAGTGAAAGACGAAGAGGAGGGAGGGAAGGAGAGGAGAGAGAGAGGCGCTATCATGGAGGAGTAATTAAAGAGGCCAAATCTGGAGAAGAGACGCTCCGTCGTTATCGCTGGCATCTCTTTGATTCCTCCACTTCACTTCTTTATGAATCTATCGCTGACAATAACGTGTCCAGAAGACAACACACGCAGCCTCCCATGATTCCCCTTGCCCTACTTTCTCTCCCCCACTTAAAGCTACTTCTTTTTTAATTTTCTACAGGATATTCCTACGAGGTACACACAGACAGCTAATCCCGACTAATTTGGTGTTGTTTGTAAAAATCCTGGCACGAGTAACTGAGGAAATGTGTTCGAGTCAAGACAGAGCGAGCCAGAGAAAAGAGGGAGTATGTGTGGCATGCCAGATATATGGACAGTGTAAGAGGAGGGAAAATGACAAATAAATAGCCGTGCGTGAGTGCATATTTTATTTATTTTTTTTAGAATTCCCTGCTCCCTTGCTGTGTGATGAACGGTAGGCGTGAGACCTGAAGGTTGCACTTTGCCTGGGACGACTCTCCGTCATGCTGTCCTATTTTTAATTTCATGGCATTTCTGTTTGAGTTGCCTCCGGCTGCAGCCATACATGGGCATTATACAACATTCTGTGTGCCATTTCTTTGAATTATATTTGTCTTGTAGTGGCATTCACATTGCACTGGGAAATTAACTGTGTTTCAATGGCTGCACCCCTAGACTACATAATGACATGCATTACTGTTCTACCCCATCTGACTACATCGTCAGGAGCCAAAAGGAAGAAAAAAAAAATAATGGCAGCGCTCCAAACAGTACCTTTCCCCTGCAATTGTATTTTTACTCAAAGGTTACAATCAGCAGTCATAAACATCGAGGAGAACACTGTGAAATGCATTACTCCATAAAGCACCGGCATAACAAAAATAACCCCATCTGAATAAACAGTAAATATTTTTATGATTCCAGATGTTATTACTGAGTCTGGAAACGTGAATTTCCCAGCGTTACACCTATTGTGGTGCAGTGTTTCTGCTTGTGATTGCTTTGCATACATTTGAGACAAAGATAAGAGCCTATTTATGATTCTGTTTGTTTTTTTAAAATGTTTGTGTCTCGCAGCGACCATGGGCAACCACCTTTTGACGAACCCGGTGTTACAGACTCGAACTGGTACCTCTCCTTACAACACTCTGCTGGCTGAGAGCTTCACCCCGCCCTCACCTGGCGTCTTCAACTCCACCGGTTAGCTCCACACAAACACTCATAAATGCTGTCCATTACTCTGTCAGTCGTTTGACATACACAAACTCATTACTGTATTTGAGTGCTTGCACATGTGTGTGTGCAGTGGTGTAGTGGTCGTTGATGAGGTGGGTCTGCTACTAGGTAGATAGGTAGGTTACGGAGGAGGAAGTGGGTTTACTCTGCTATATATTCCAATGGCTTTTTGGCACGTGGGTATACTGTAAACCGCCAGAAAAAGAGGTAGATAACATGCTGTGAAATTACAGCCTGGGTAGGCAGTGACCTATCAGTGACAACATTTACATGCACACTAATATTCCACTATTATTCAGAATAATACAATATTCTGAATTAGATACGGGTCATGTAAACAGCCTATTCTGTTTGGATAGTCTGAATTAGGCCTTTTTACGAATGGAGTATTTTCTGATTAAGACGTGGGCTGGGCCAGTGTCATTGGGGTTTTTGGAGCATTCTTTGGACATGTATACAGCGCATATGCGTCCCATTTGGGGTTTTTAAAGCAGTTTGTAACACACAGCCTCTTGCCTGTTTAGGGCCAGCTCTGTGCGTTGTACACAAACCAACTATCTGACAGTTTGCAGAGATGCATGCCCAAAAGAAAAGCCCACATTTCTGGTCGGAAGGAGAAACACAAAGTGGTTGAAGGAATGGAAAAGGGAGGCTGTGTTCGCACGGTCGAAGAAGTCCGCCACCGGTTACGTTAATCGGAGTATGCACGGCTGCATGTAAACTATATTAGTGGAATATTCATTTTCATTAGCCATGTAAACAGCTTAGTAGGAATATTGTCTTTTTCAGAATAAGGGCAAAACAAACTGAATATTTTGTGCATGTAAACGTAGTTAATGTGGTATATGGATACATCTACATTATGCATGGACAGATAAAATATAGTCTAAACTCACACATTCCCACATGCACACACCCACAACCTCTCACCAACCAAACAAAACACAAACTCTGTTTATTGCCATTACATAGCAAACCAGTCCTCATCCCAACCACGCACAAATACACAACTCGCAATACACAGAACCACACCAAGCACTGTCCTACAATGCAAACCAATTAGCTTTTATAAACAGTTTATATATACATATAGTGAAGCCCTCCTACCCAACATTACCGACTGCCCCTTCTACACCCCACACATACTGAAACCCCACAATGTCATTATAAAGCGTATAGTAAGCATATTCTGCCCTACAGGCACGTGGAGACCAACCCCCTGAACATCAGGTCAACAGGCCCACTGCCCATGCTACAATACCATTTAGTATGCAAGAAGAAGATTTACTATGTCCCAGAGTATGTCATTTGCAGTATGCCAAAAATACCAGGATGTCCTGCTGCATCATTTTGCAGTATGCAAGCCAGCATGCTTTTCTGGCTATTCTGATCCACAATCCATCCAATGCACAGAAGATATATGAGCAAGTGGGTTAAAATTCAAGGCACAATGTTTTGATGAAGTAGTATGTCCCAATTGTATGCGTACTGCATGCATCAGTACATACAAGTATGTGATTTGGAACACAGCTCTGGTTTCTTCAAGTAAGCCATGTGGCCAGTTTGGCCTGACAGGAAACAGGAAATGAGAATGAGAGAGAGAGAGAGAGAGAGAGAGAGAGAGAGAGAGAGACCAGTAGAAAACAGCTTATTCACTCCTACAAAAGGCACAAAAGCAAAACCACACACAATGAGAGTCTGGTGATGGCGCACCATCATAAAGAAAAAGGAGAGAGACATCTTGGTGACAGTGCGCCAGTAGAAAACAGCTTATTCACTCAAACAAAATGTGTAAAACCGCACCAGGATAAATAATAAAAAGGGTTTAGCACTTACTTTATTTGTATATGAAGTCCATGAGCCTAACCCTCTGGACAAAGATGCCAATGACTTCGTTGTAGAAGTCCTCATGTTAGGTGTTTACCTCCTTTTCAATGGAAATATGAGCCAATAGACAAAAGCCTCCATGTTCCACTCTGTCCTGTTCCAGTTCCTCTCCATATATGCAGTGTTTGAAGACTTCAGAAAGTTTCGTGGCCTCTGGTACAGTCTCCTGCAGATCATCATTGTCTGTCAAAAACAGTAATCAAACTGTCATTCGTTTGGACTGATTGTGAACATATAATCCCACCAAATCAGACTTTAATCTAATCGGATCAGATCATTTGGCATATCTGGACAGACTCTTCAGTTTGTTATCATCACAATTTAGCTGATATTTCTTGCAGTTTAACTAGCTAAGCCAAGGAAACCAAACCAAGCTCCTCCAGACGGTCAAACCTGGCTTTCACTATTTCCAGTGATGTAGTCCAGAAAACCAGAGAATATGATGTTCCTCTCATCTCTCTGACAGATGTGTGGTGGAGGGTCTCCTTGTTTATCTTTTGGCCAACACATGCAACAGTTAAACGTAGCTAAAGTCCATGACTTTTTAATATTTCCATGTTTTCCTTTACCAGTGCATTGTATGCGCTGATATGGAGCCTGCTCTGTTGATCCAGAGCCGAGTGAACACGACTTTTACCGAAGGTTGTCAAGGCTACCGGAGAGTGGACAGTTAACGTTACATTAGCTAGTCCTTCTTTTCCTACAACTCTGTGTGAAAACTCACTCACTTCAGCTGGGTAAAATATCCTGCAGGTCCGGTGTTGGTTTGCCATTAGTTACCACAGCTCTTTGTTCCTCATAAGACAGTAAAGTAAGTAAGAAGTATCCTAATGACTGCAGCCGTTAAGATTGCCGCGCTGGCCGCTAGGTGGTACAGTTGTTCCGAAGGTTGCCGAGTGGCTCCGAGCAGGAGCGAGAGGGAGTGTACGTCACGTGACATGACGCAGCGTCGATCTGTTGATGAGAACCGACTACGCATGCGCAAAGCTTCTCTCCTCTTTTTTTTTTTTTACTTTATTATATACAATTCAGTTACAAACATTAAAGGGGAACTACGCCCATTTTCAAAATTCCATACATGTTATTCCTATGGTTTAAGACAGTCTAAAAATATATTAGTAAACATGAACAACTGTCTTCCAAATACAAAAACTATAGTGCTAAAACTCAAAGTTGTGATGTCGTATAGGGTATAAAGTCTGGAGCTGCTTCATAGACAATGGGCTCGTTCGAGATGAGCCAGGTCTGCGCAGAATCGATCACTGGCGATCGCCGCGCAATGCATGCCAGTTAGATTTGTGTCCAACTTGATGCCGACTTGCTCTGACGTTATGCACACATGGGCAACGATAACCTCATGAGATCAAGGCGGCCGCAGTTTTTAGAGCCAGGCGCCGCAGTTGCTCTCCACCGACTGCAAGACCCAGGGCATTATGGGAAACGCCTGGCTCGCGCCTGATCAAAGAGCTGATTGGCTCTTAGTTTTGACAGCAAACACTACGTGTTGTAGAAAGTCAAAACTTTTTGTATAATTGTAATATTTAACGCTAGATTGTAGTTTATTAGTCTCATGTTGCAATGAAGGTTTCATCTGTTAACAAAGATATCTTGTGTGGTTTATAATAATAATTATCATAATGAAGATTATTGTAAATAATCAAAACGTGTGCTCATTATGCGCTTCACAAGGTGGACATAACAATAATAAAAGATAGAATCCAATGCCAGACACACGCACATTTCCACATATATTTACAAACAACTATAAATTTATCCCAACGTGGTCTGAAAACTACAAGTGGCCTACAGATCGGATCTAACAGGAAGTAATTTTCTCTGTGACATCCTGTAAATTCCATGAAGGCTGCTGGAAACTGTCCGACTTGACCGCAGCTTTTTGTCTCCGCCTGATCTCGTCTACTTTCCAGGCGAGGCGCAGTTCATCTCGAACGAGCCTAATGAATGGGAGACTGATTTTGTGGACCTACAGTTTTATTCTATTGTAGTGTTGTGAGATGTGAAACAGAAAATGTTCCCATATACTCAGAACATTCATCTGGGTGCTCTATGGAGCAGCTCCAGACTTTATACCCTATGACATCACAAGTTTGAGGTTTGGCACTCCAGTTTTGGGATTTAGAAGAGAGTTGTTCATGTTTACTATATTTTGTACCACAGGAATAACATGTATTGATTTTGAAAATGGGGATAGTTCCCCTTTAAGGCTTATTTCAATAGTCAAAAAGATCAATAGGTGTTGATACAGTACAAAAAAATAATAAAAGAAAATGAAAGAAATGATTGCTTTAACAAAGAGTGAGGATCCTATAATGAAAAAAAGTTTCAGGGCATTTTTGTCCGTCATGCATTGTAGAGATTTTTCAAATATCTTGAGTTCATTCTTCCATCCGTTGATATTATGTGGGCTTAACCTTTAGATACTTGCATCTATGAATAAAGTGTTTACCCAACGAAATCAATTTGTTTATCAGAAAGTTTTTCTCCTTCATAAGTTCTCCAGTTTTAAGCGACATCAATATTATATCTTTAGAAGAAGCCAGCTCTGAAACACAAGCCAAAAATCCTGCATACTGGAAGAAAAATATGTTCTACAGTCTCAATATCTGTCTCACAGGATCCACATGAGTTGTTATTCCAATTAAATCTTTCTTTTAATAAGTGATTGGCTTTAGGAAGGATCCTATGGTCCATGGTCTGGGGTTTCCTGCATTCAGGAACTGTAGTTTTAGGAGCAAAATACAAAAGGATCATATATATCATCATATATTTGATCTATTTATGCGTAATGTAGACAAATCTGTATGCCACAATGGTAGATCACTACCCAGGCAAAGATTTCACCGCATGTTACCCACCTATCAGCCAAAAAGCCATTGGAATATATAGGAGAGTATGTATGATACTGAGACAAATTATCTACTAAATGATCTAAGTACAACTAGCCTATCATGTAATCTCAACATTTCTATTTAGCTTTGGCGAGGCACTGCCCACCCTGACCACACATGCCTGTTTGTGTGTTGTTTTTTCCGACTTCGTAGCTGTCAGACGGATTCACTTGGCTGTGCAGAACAGAGCCAAACAGTGCTTACAGCCTAACCAGCCATCTGGTCAGATCTTGAATCTCCATGAGAACGAACAGCCACAAATTGATTTCGAAGTTTAGCTACAGCTGTGACTGCCAGAAATCTTGAAGACAGTTTTTCCCTGTTCCCGTGCAGGCAGAAAAAAAAGTATAGTCTGCTTAAATCACGACGGCCGTAGAAAGAGATCAGACGGCTCTGCGGTCTGGGACAGTCCATCTGGGAGTAGGTCAGCCACTCTGATGGCTGTTTTATTGCAGTGCTGCGGTCCCACACCCCTCTTTGGATGCATATAACTGCTGAATTAGACATATTCTGGTAATTGCTCCACTAATATTCACTTGGTAAGAGAGAGCTGTGACTGCGTGTGGCTGGTTGCTGGCTGACTGTGCACCCGCAGTGTATCAGGCCTCGTGTCTGAGGACTGAAATTTAAGGCGGCGTTTCTGTTAAATATTTTAAAGCCTCTCCGCACAATACGTCAAGCCTGATGGCCACAGGCTTGGCAGCCAAGACATTTTTAGAAGAGAGTGGGAGAGGAAGTAGGGAGAGCACTTCATTAGAATGTCTAATTACCCACACCACCACCGAAGAGCGTTGATTAAAGTCAGACTACGCAGTAAATCTAAAAAATGAACACTTTTTTGGGGCGACTTTTTGCTTTGCTGTGTGATGGTGATTTGGGAGAAAAAGCACAACATCTGTGGTGCGTTGAAGGGAAGTCGTAAAATAAACATTACTGCTACTGTACAAGGTTTTTGCATGAATTATGTATGTATCCAGGTATCACTGACAGCGGTAAATAAATATCCAGAGTGTTCTCCGTGGCTTAGATGTAAATGTTGGAGGAATGTGGTGTCAAACAAACAGGACCAAGTCTGCATAAATCAGAGTTAATGTGACTGTGCATGTGTTTGTGAGTAAGAGTTGGAGGGTTTGATGTTGAGCGTGAGAGAGAAAAGAAAAGGGGCCGATGGACAATTTTATTCCGTTAATGGTTCCCTTTTGAAATGTCTTAAAAATGAATACATCAAGTTAATGTTGCGCCATTAAAGAACACTTACTGACTAGTGTCTTTCATTTTATTCACTCCACATGGCTTTCTCTGGGACGCACAGGAACCTTTCGTGATCCAAGTAAGTGTAATTCACATCATTTTCACCACCTGATATTTATTCTTCTTCTCTCGGCGACACTTTAATCTGACTGTATCATAATAATGCCAAAACCCCGTGTCCCCTGTCTCCCTTCTATTTGTGTTTGGGTCCAGAGAGCACGCTATCAAAGGCCCGCGACCCCTGTGGGATGGAAACCCTGCCCTTGAATGGTAACTTCAACAACAGCTACTCCCTGCGCAGTGGCCCAGGGGGCGTAGGCGGGGGCAGCTGTGACTTCCTTGGCAGCGGGGGAGGAGACAGTCCCCCGCCCCTCCTCAATCCCCGCGGCTCAGAGGCGCTGGGAGGCGGAGGCATCCGACGAAACCTGTCCGACGCCGCCGCCTTCGAGAAAATGATCATCTCTGAGCTTGTGCACAACAACCTGAGAGGTGGCGTTGGAGGAGGGAGTGGAGGAGGAGGAGGTGACGTAGGGGACAGGGTGTGTGGCAGCCTGGCTAGGGGACGTCCTCACGGCGGGGTCGGTCGGGGGACGACGGGGCCCGGGCCTGAGCCGTCTCTGAGCATGGATGAAGACGAGGACTTTATGAGGGAGGGGCGGCAGCGCACCCCGCAGGATGTGGAGCTGCTTTATAAAGCTCTGGAGGAGCCTCTGCTGTTGCAGCGAGCCCAGTCGGTCCTCTACCAAAGCGACCCGGAGGAGTCAGAGAGCTACACGGCCGACCTCACCGAGAGCCTGGGTCACAGCGGCCACAGTGGCCAGAGCGCTGGTGGGCAGGCAGGCGGCAGAGCGCCAGACTCCCCCGCCCGCGACTCCCTGTACACCAGCATCACCAACCTGCGAGACTCACCCTACCCCGACAGCAGCCCCGAGCCCCTGGAGGTGGTCCCCCGTTCGGCCCAGCCCCCCGAGGAGCTGTACTACAGCTCCGGGAGGCCCGCCCTGGGCTCCCGTGGGGCCCCCATGCAGACCTTCTACCAGGCCCCACCCCGGAGACCGAGCGGGGAGGGACACCAGGCCCAGGAGCCTGCCCACAGTGAGGGAGACGGACAGATGCAGCTGGTCACCAGCCTGTGACTGGAGCCCGAAGGAGGAAGTTGGAGACTAATGTGACGGCCAAAGCCGCCTCCTAGCCCGCCTCGTTCTCGCGTCTCTCCACGTTCTGCTTGTTTGGTTGCCTTTCTTTCTCTTGACTTTTATTTCGCTAACAGACGAGCAAACAGAGTGACCTTCAGGGGGAGTCGTGGCTGCAGAATCAGCCTTTAACTTTAACCCTCTTACGGAGACGTGTGATGGGTGTTTTTTCCCCCAGTCCCCCTTGGTACCCTAAGGCCAAGTCCAGCACTCTGAATGTACCGATCCACCCCCTTTACCTTCAGATATTTCAAAACTTTAAAACTTTGTTAAAGTTTTTTTTATGTAATTTCTCTTCAGACCTGCCTCCGGAGATGGGAATATCATTTTATATTTTATCTCATTTCCCTTTCGTACCATCCATAGGTCCTTTTTGAGTCATCATTTGATAGGAGTAGTTAGCTGTGGAGACGGGGAATATAGTACACTATTATAACCTAAAAAAATGTCTCACAGAATGCTCTTCATTGTTGCCAAAAATATCTTTTATTGAGCCAGGACAGAAACTAGAACATTCACAAAACACACACACACACACACACACACATACGCTCACTCATCCAGAAGTGCTCATTACTGAACATCAAAAGTGAAAACAGTACTCCATCTAAGTAAAAGGGAACGAGAGCTTTTGTTCCGAGCAGGCAGTGGGAGCTGATTCAGAGTAGTTGCCTTCATTTTCTCTTGCTGTGAATCGACAACTATGTACAGAAGTGGAGTAGAGGCAGAGACGGAGACTGAGGAGGCGCCGCACGACCTGCATCCACAAGACTGGCTCCACTCCTCTCTCTGGTTGTTTGCTTCAGGCATTTGAAAAGTTAAACGACTGCCTTGCTATTGTTTTGAAGAGAGTATTCAATTTGTTGACTTTGGGTCTGCATCCTCCGGGGGGGGCTGCGAGAGCGGACTGGTGTCGCCCCCTCCTCCCCCCCCTCCTTGTACTTTGCTGTTAGAGCCTAGCCAGTTGACTTGTTTCCTGTGTGTGCTTGTGACAAGCAAGACTGTAAACGCCGCAACTGGTCGACCAATTGGTATAAGCGTGTACATAGGAACCACACATGAATCTACTTTATTCCTACTATGTAAATAAAGACACCAGATGATCAAAAGCAACAAAAAGTAACTATGAAAAATGACTTCTTGTACTGCAACAAACCAACGAAAGAAAAAAATAAAAATGTTTTGGAGTTTGTGAACTGAATGATGAACTCTATCTCTCGCCCCGTTGCTCGCTCTCTCTCTCTCTCTCGCTATCTGGGACAGATCTTTATTGATCCAATGGAGAGAGAAAGGCAGAGAGATTGGATGTGTAGTAGATTTTATTCATACAAACGGAAAAACCGAGCAAAAAAATGGCACAATTTTTATGTAATATAAACATGTTGTTAATGTTTGACCTTTGACCTTTGATGGGAGGGCGGGAGGTATGAGGCAAGCGATGATCGTCAGATGTCACAGTGTGCCTCACAGGCACCATAAAGCATTGTGGGTGAACGACAGCATCCATGAAGTGATTTTCTGGTATTATTTGGAAGATGTAACCAGATCACACTTTTTAACAACAACATGGGTTTTAGCATGTATGATAATGATGACATTTGTTTTGCTATCAGAGAATATTGCATTTTGCTGTTTCTTAAAGATAGTTTCAGCAGAGCCTAATGTGACAATTCATTCATTTCCTGTGTGCATGAGTGTGTCTGAATGGCTGGTTGTGTGTCCAGTATGTGTGCATGCTGTGCACCTGATTTCTGTATGTGCACACAGGGCCGGCTCAAGCCCTTTTGGTGCCCTTGGGTGTGAAATTCGGATGTGGAGCCCCCCCTGCCGTTGTCGCTCTATGGTTAAGGCCCAGACACACCAACCCGACATCAAAGATCTAGCGACGACAAAGGCCACCAGTTGCGTCGCCTCACGTCGCCTTTGTTTTGGCCAAAAAGTTGCACTCCAACACGCTGCAAAGACTACAGCCAACGGCCAACTACTACGTACGTTCTGCACCTGTGTGAAATGAAATAACTCTCTGTATTCATCATTCAAAAAGGGAAACCGGAAGACCGACGACTGCGGATATACAAGCCGTTGTTATGATACGTACATGAAACAAAGTGGCGTCTGTCGACCATTTTCACTCTAACTCACCACTTAGCTTCATTCCAGATGGCCATGTTGCTGTAAAAATATAAAAATATCTGCGTATTTGAATGATCAGATGAAGATGAAAAATGAGAAGAGCCCTCTGTGTTCTCCTCACTTTACTCATTGGCTTGCTTTCCTCACTTCCGTTTCTCTTCTCATAAACTGATTCATTTAAGCTGAACAGCTAATCAGAGTGATTTCTCTCACCAATGGGTGCTGCCGCAGATTCACAACGCTAAATTGGCCAAAAAGCCCCAAACACAGGCAGACTAGAGCCAACGGTGCGGGACACACTGCAAAAACTAGACCGACGGACGCTCACCGACAGCCCCAAACTGTCCAACGGCCGACTGTTGGCTTGGTGTGTCAGGGCCTTTAAGGTTCAACCCCCAAGAACATCAGACATCACAATGGTTTTAAGACAAAAATTAAGATTTTTATTTTCATAAATAACTGTATTTATTATAATATAAATAAACAATTGGTCCCTGATATTGTTGGCTTAAAAGTGTTTCACTACAACGACAGTTACAGGGGTGAAAATGTATTTCTTTCTTTATATATTTCTTTGGTCATGTTGTCTCAATGCAGTAAACAACCTTTACGGCCTATGCCTTTAAGCCGGCCCTGTGTGCACACTCATTTGAAAGGCTATTATTTTGTAACATGACTTGAATGCTTATCAGACTAAAGGGGGGGGCATCATCTCAGAGAGCCGCCATTACTTCCAGGCCTCAAAAGGAGAGTTACCATGGCGTTCAAGTACAAGGAGGACGGGAGGAATCAGACCACCTGAGATAACCATATAGCATGGAAATGACAAGCAGGGTTGACTGATCGGGAGGAACATGTTTCCAATATGTCACCTTATGCAAGCGATACATTTGAGAAATTAGCTGTCAAGAGAGAGCTGCTCGTGAGGCTCCTCTCATCTGTCTGACCTTTAAAAAAACCTGCCTTCTTCTACGCTGTATTTATAGGTATTTGTTATGGTTTATTTATCTTCTTTTTTTTAATATTTATTCACCTTGATTTATTCATGCTTTGTTTTTTTTTTCCGGTCTCCCTCGTAAACCTGCGCTAAGCGAAGGAGTGTGATGTGTGGACGGAACGTGAGCAGAAAATAGATGCATCCACTGCAGTGTGACATTTGGCTATAGGGCCCGACTGTCCCACTTCTAAAATCACCCAAAGGACAGCTTTTAGCTGTGGCTCCTGGGGCTGAGAGAGAGAGAGAGAGAGTGAGGGGGTTAAAGGCAGATAAGGGAGAGGGATTACAAGGATCAGCCACCATTTATGCTTGTTATTCAAATGACTTGTGTAAATAAAGAAAGCCCCGGTATCATCTCTTGAGCCATAGGGGGGAGAAAGATGTGCTGTGATGGTACATGACTTGCAGCTGAATCTGGGAGCTGTTTACAAATGAAAAGACAATATGCACATGTATTCTGCTCCGCTGCTGGACAATGTGAAGCAGCGATGTCATGGCTCGGTGGCGGCGGCGCACCGAGGCAGGCCGGTCAACTGAGGACAACTGAATGTATTTTAACAAGCAGGACTGAAGATAAAACAACTCACTCCCGGGCCGAAGTGTTAATGGGAAACACAAGACGGCCATCATCATCGTTTTTATCCCCCATCCTTCTCATCACCATCATCATTTACTCCATCCCTCCCTCATTGTGTTTGACATAATGTGCTGATCTCTACTGCTCAGCTGGGACTCGCCCCCGGGGGGACAAACACTGTTTAGACAGGCACTCCCCCTCGAGAGGAGGAATGTGCGTCACCTTGGGCCTGCTTCTCGTCTTTCTTTTTTTTTCCGGCACCGTGTCTTTTTCCTCCCTCTCTCCCCCGCATCTCATCCACATTTTAATATCAATCTCAATGGGCTCCATTAGTGCAGCACTTCTTTGTGCGAGTGTTAATTTGTTTTGTCAAAAGCTTTGTTTATCCCAGATTAATATCTCAATAAACAGAGGAGTGCTGCTCTGTGGTAAATGATAGTGATTACAGAAGGTCCGCAGAAGCGTGCTGTTTGGACGGAGGCTCACACGACGGGAGTTTCTCCACCATTCAAAGCCCTCCAAACCTGTGATTACAATAATAACACAGTGGGTACTAATTTACTGCAGTGAACTCGCCCTCGCTCTCTTTTCTTCTCCATTTTTTAACAAAACTGCAAGTCTGACATGCATGTGCTCCAGCGGTTAGAAGTTGTTTAAAAAGGTGTGGACTCCCAACCTTTGACACGCCGCTGTCTCACCCCTGCAGCTTAGTGTCAGCGCAGAGTGAGCTGCGGCATTGTTCGGTCTATCATTAGACAGCGGAGGTCCCAGCAGGCCCTACAGTCCGTTTACTTGCAGTTGACCCTTTCGCACTACGGTGAAAGGGGATTTGTGTGACCCGTATCACAGCAGGAGGGCGGTTTGGGAGGTTAGTGTGTGAGGTCAGTGGCAGCAGAGGAGCAGGGGGTCATTATGTCCACAAAGACTGGCCCGGAGATGTCACAAATTCACAGCTATAGGCAGTTATAGAGTGATCCAGGGATGATGTATTTTTGTAGGCCAACCAGGAAGTTAGCATCGTCCTGGTTCCCTCGACAAAAAAACAATGTGATTTTTCCATTAGGTTTTGTATTATTGCATAAAATAAGGTCAAGTTTATGATACTTACACGTTTTATTCAGCAAGATAATCTCCACAAATCAACACCACCTTTATGATTTTTGTGTGAATGCAATCACCAGAAGTAAAAAGCTAACGTTAGGCTATAAACAAATTACACCACGGTTGCATGAGCGCGAGTATACACAACGAGGCTGTAAAGGTGGCTTTATATCGTAGAACAAAACGTTGAAATCTCTTCAGCTTGTGTTAACCATAGACCTTATTTCAGGCATCTAACTAAAACCATTCAAGGAAACCACTGACTTCTAGACGAGGGAACCGGAAGTGCTAAAATGCTCACTTATTTCCAGGTTTTAGGTAAAGAGGGTGGAAAGAGGAGATGTCATGTGTTATCAACGCGTCACATCTTTGGGGTACAACACATGTGCAGTAAAATCTGGTCTGCACTCGCCGAAATTGAGCCAATCGCAACGCACGTTCGCAGCTCCAGCTGTGCATGTACCCCATACCCCAAGACCCGTGTCTCAGCCTCTTTCAGTTGGTGTTAGGACGCATTCCTGCAGCTCTCTATAGAGAGAGAGAGAGAGAGAGTGAGGGGAGGGTTTGCATTGAGGCTGTGCAGAGGTTGGATCAGGAGATAAGGAGATGGATGCTTTGTTTCCTTTCTGTTGATGGTTTGCAGTCCAGCGGATACCACTTTATTGTTTAAATTGATCATGTCACATCTCAAGTTTGATCATTGAATAAAGCAGTAGAGGAAGAAAGATGAGTGTTGTTTGGTCTAATGGATGCTTCCTTTGAAAAACAAAAAAGATGTGAATCTACTGCTGCATCAGCCGACTAAAGCAAGATTTTTAGAGAGCTAACAACAGGATTTTACCTATACAGATTTTTAAATAGCTAAACAACGATAAAGTAGTACTATTTAGTTATTGGTCTCTTGGTCTACTGAATACTATACCTCTTTCACACCGAGGGATCAACCAGGGTTAAACCAGCATTGATTATGTGTTTGAAAGGGTTAACCTGCGCAGACCTACTCAGCTTCGCAACCCAGGTCGAGAGGTCGGTCAGTCCAGGGTCGGACCACGGCTAATGGCACGTACCAGGCTCGCTAACAACAGGGGTGGGACAAATCCATTTGGTTGCAAATGAGGGCGCACAGTCGTGACGCAACTGTCACAGGATTTACAAACGTAAAAATGCGTTATGTTATCCCAAAAACATACATCATTCTGAGACATTTGTACACACATTGATGATGCCACTATCATCCCTTATCTCTTTGATCCTCCAGATGTGTAACCCTATTCTAGCAACTGAGCTAATTGGTATGCATTGTTGACCTAGGTCGTATCTGAATTGTCATAATCCGGGTTGACTGGTTTGGTTTGAGATTACAAAGGAAGGGTTTGAACATGGGTCAAATAACCATGGTGCTTGGTTTTAAGGATAGTGATGGAGGATTATGCCGTTTCTCTTCTGTGTCTGTGGAGCTGTGCCGGCGATTCAGGCCATCTTTGATGCACAGGGTGGGACCGACATCAGACGGGCTGTTTGTGTAGGACGGGCTCCTCCAAAACCTGTGAGGCACGTTCTACATAGAGACCTCCAAGGTCCAAAACCAAAACAAACATATCTTTTGACACACAATACACATCTTCAGTCAGGGCAGGTAGTTTTATACTCTGAAGAGGAGAAAAGGGTCTGTAGGCACGGTGTTTTTCTATTTCTTCCTTTTCCTCCACTGAGTGTCTCGGATCGTGGGGAGAACTGTACCTGTCTAGTGATCTCCATCCCATGGTCATCCATGGCGACAGGACAGGAATTACAAGACGATCTGTGTCCATCATCAGAGGTGGAATAGCTGGTGTGAACGGGATAGTATCAGCTATAGGGGCTGTTTTAATAAGCTCAGTCCAGTAGAACTTGCTCAGTATTGGACGTCCCTGAAATGGGAATAAATTATTGGGTGCTGGTGGTTTTACATAACCGGCTGAAGGCATTGGTAGAAACTATGTGGGGTTCTACATATAACACATCATCCAGAGCTTTCTGTGATTTTTTTCTATGAAATAAATCATTTATCATGAGATCCTCCTGTAAACTGAGGTCTTATATAACGCCTGTTTCTATTTTCTTTGATTTATTTTCTCACCGTTACTGCTTTGACAGCTGTCTGGGCCAAAGGGAATGATTTTTCTGTGAGTGTTTGCGTCATCGCAGGTCAGAGCGACCTTGTATCAGCACATATTAATAAAAAATTATTGGAAAATATAACGCTGTTCATGCTTCAGGGTTTCTCTGAGAACGTCTTAAAAGTACAGTGTGCAGGATTTGGCAACATCTAGTAGTGTGGTTGCAGGTTGCAACCAACTGAGTACTCTCCTCCGCTCACTCCTCCCTTTCCACGACTGCGGTAACGTGAGCCGCCAAGTGCAAAATCGTGGTAACGCCGTCCGCCTCGCTCAGAGGCCATCTTTACCTTAATAACACTACTATAGGAGCAACGGAAGTCAGATGGTGGCTGGCGGTACCACGGTTTTGCACTCGGTGACTCACATTACCGTAGTTCAACGTATTCTCATACAACGGCTTGTAGGATATCTCACGAACGGTTATTCCTCATTTTTCGTTTGTTTACCTATGAAATATCCAGCGTCAATTTTCGCTACAGTCTTTTCAAAATAAACTTCCGTCTTTACAGGAAACAATGTGGTTAGGTTTAGGCAGCAAAACCACTTAGTTAGGGTAGGAAAAAGATCATGGTTAAGTTACGCCAAACAGGAAGTGGTTATGCCACACTGGTGTGTGTGCCGTAACTTAAGTACAAAAGTTCCGTGACGAAAACTAGCTAATTAGGTACAGGAAAAGATTGTAGTTCGGATTAAAATAAAACAGGAAGTTACATGACAAATAAATCAACGTTGACTTCTGGTTTCACACGGGAAACAAACATCTGTCTCCTTGGCGAAAGTCGGGTGTTTTTTAATCCGATTTTGTGGGATATATAGAAATTACGGTGCATTACTTCTCGTAGGTTGCTTATAGCTACGAACGGTGTATGAGAACAACCTACGCTGTTTCACAAGCGTGTCGGAGAACTACGGTGACCTTCAGATAACGTAAAAACGTAAAAGGCTGTCTCTAGAGCCAGTGTTTGGTTTGTCTGCTCTGGGCTACTGTAGCAACATGGCGGACTCCGTGAAGAGGACCCGCTCTCTATATAGATATGAAGGGCTCATTCTAAGCTAATGAAAACACAACGATTCTTAGTTTCAGGTGATTATACACTAATGAAAACATAGTTATGAATATTATATTACACTTCTGCTAATAGATCCCCCAAAATCTTACACACTGTTCCTTTAAAGGGGCTCAGCTGTTGTGTGTGTGTGTGTGTGTGTGGTTGTAATTGCTTGTGTGTTTATGCATGTGCCAGTGTGATACAAGCATAACAGCACACAGAAATGATTTCAAAATGAATCTGTCGCTGTGCCATATGTCCGTATAAACTTCAATATACCGACCTCGTGACTCAAACTGGAAATGAAAAGACGTCTTTAAGCACTAATACAGTGGGTATGTTTTATTCATGGGCCGTCCTGCAGGTTACGACAGCGCTGTGCTGCTCATCTCTGTGTACCGCGGGGGGAAGCAGGGGACTGAAGCCAAGCAACCCGGCCCCTTCCTGAGTCAGCTCCCCTTTGAACCACACACACTGTACGCATGCATATGCAGATCTGACCCGGTGGTTTGGATGATGATTCTGTCAAATACTGGTCTGCGTCCAAAGCAGAGCTACTACACAAAGTGATCAAAGACATGCAGGGAAAGTGAAGCTGTGAAAGCTCGTAGTGGTTGGCAGCGGTGGAGGAAGTATTCAGGTCCTTTACTGAAGTAAAAGTACCAATATCACAGAGTAAAAATACTCTGTTACAAGTAAAAGTCCTGCATTGGAAATGTTACTTAAGTAAAAGAAGGCCAGGAACATGTACTTAAATTATTAAAAGTAAAAGTACTCAATGCAGTAAAATGTCCCCCGTGACTACTATTATGTCTTATATCATTTGATTATTATTACTCATGCATTAATGTAAGAGCAGAGTTTTATTGCTGCAGTTGGTTGAGCTCATTTTGAACTATTGATTAATTTCATTATGGATTAATCTGCTGAATATTTTCTCCATTAATTGATCGACTGTTTGGTTTGTTAAAAATCTTAAAACAGTGAGAAATGTATATATATCTATATATCTACATATATATAGATATATATATCTCTATATATATATATAAATAAATAAATACATATAAGTATACAGTATATACATACATATATACATAAACATATATATACACATATATACGTATATATATATACACATATATACGTATATATTATACATATTTAAATATATGTATATATACAAACAAATATACAAATACACATATATATACACATACATAAACATATACACACACACATATATGTATACACATACACATATATGCATATATATACTGTACATATATATTGAAATGATTCAAATAATCAATTTAATTTTGTATTATGACAACTTAACCGACTATCAAAAAAGTTGCTCTTATGGTCAAACTCTTCATATGTTTTCTTGCAAAAATCTTAATTTGTAAAGTAACTAGTCAGATGAATGTAGTGGAGTAAAAAGTATGATATTTCCCTCTGAAATGTAGTGGAGTAGAAGTAGGAAGTGGCATGAAAAGAAAAGACTCAAGCAAAGTACAAGTACCTCAAAACTGTACTTAAGTACAGTACTTGAGAAATTTACTTAGCACCTCTGGTGTTTGGTGCTTGGACGGGGACCAGTGAGAGCTTTACGCAGCGGGGAGGACGAGAGGACGGGTCCCATACTAATGTGTAGAGCAGCTACAGTGAGGCTTTCAACCATCTCATATGTATCTGTATGTACATGCAGACCTGTGGGCATACTCACTCAGCTGGATTCCTCTTTACAAAGCATCAGTCAAGGTTAATTAATCATACAGTGTGGTGTGATCCCCGATGTAATCTCTTAATAACTGCCGTGTGAGTGCAGCTTACCGACTTCTGAATGCAGCACTGTTTGCTTGCAGCTGTCTGTTAAGCCACGGCAGCACACGTACAGTACTGTAGGCGACCTTTACTGCGCTCCAGAGTGAGCGTAAACATAGTGATCAACTAGAGATCAGTTAGGGATAACACAACTACTGTGAGTGTCTGCAGCCCATCTAGTTCCCCTTAAGCCTTCTCATCCCCCGATGTGGTGATCAGTGTTCGGCTCCCGCTGAGTTTTGTTTCCTTGACTGCTCACGGTGGAGCGTGATTGGTAACTAATTAGCCGATATCTAATTATTATGTGCATCAGAGCAGAGAGGATCCATAATTACAGACTCTCCCATGTACTTTCTCCTCCTCCATGTCATACTATCTGCAGCACATGTATGATGGCCCATCAACCCATCTGCCTCGCTCATGTCCCCTCAGTGAAACTCCCAGAGAGGGGACGCTCCGAGGCCTTGACCGTCCAATCACCCTCCTTTCATTCACTTTCACACACCGACATACCAAACATGAGCAGCAACCACCCTGACATACTCTCCTCTAGGTACTCAGTCCATCTGTGAGGTAAAAAAAGGGGGCTTTTTCAAGGTCATTGCACATTTAGAGAAGCTTAAAATAGAATCAGACATTGACTAACAGCAACTCTCAGCAGATCCCAAGAGATAGCGAGAGGAGTATTAAACTCAACCCCAACCCCTGTGTGTTTGTGTGTAACTGTAATTACTACCATACATCAAGCCACGAGGCAGGGGCAACACATCTTTTAAGTACTGTAACATATAACATTTAAATTACAGAGTGATTTGTAATACTGTTCCTTTATTGGTTTATAAATAAATCAGAGCGCCATACTGGAAAATACAACCGAAACATAATACACTGATTGCATAAAGGAATAGTCAATAAGCAGCACTATAAGGTGATTTATTGAAATAAAAGAATTTTTAGCCCCACTTATAGTGGTTGATTATCAAAATACAGTATGTAAAATATATATATATATTTGTAGGTTTAAGTACGATAAGGCATTTTAAAGCTGTTGCTATCTGGAATAAATGTGCATTAATTGCGTTTGCATCACTCAACAAAAGTAATAAGAGGTGTAATTTATGTTGTGGTGTACTACTCATGTATATTTACTGCCCCCTTGTGGTATAAAGTTGATACTAAAAATGACCAGGCAGTGAGATCTAGGGTAGAGTAAAATTAAATGAAAATAATTTAAAAAACATATTTTAAAAATCATGACAAGAATTCATCATTTTTGTTATTATTATTATTTATATTTCAATTAATCAATTAGAAAGCAAAAGCGATACAACTGAATACATAAGTGAGAAAAGAAAAAATACAGAATCACAATAAAATCTCTGAATTCACAAATGCAGAGCAAAATGCATTTAACTCACCAAAAACAAAATAAACAACAGGGTGTTGTGATTCAGGTGATAAGATGAATATGTTGCTAGATTATGCAGCGATGATTAACTAAAAGCAGGCGTACTTATAACTGATTGCATAAATGAAAAATTACAATTAAAAAATAAAATAAAAAGCAAGCCTAATACATATACACTATGTATTTATTATGTATTGCATTTATATTAGGGCTGTCAATGAATTAAAATATTTAATCGCGACTAATCACAAATGAAACGCACATTTTTTATCTGTTCAAAATGTACCTTAAAGGGAGATTTGTCAAGTATTTATTACTCTCATCAACATGGGAGTGGGCAAATATGCTTTCTTTATGCAAATGTATGTATACATTTATTATTGGAAATCAATTACCAACAAAAAACAATGACAAATATTGTCCAGAAACCCTCACAGGTACTGCATTTAGCATAAAAAATATGCTCAAATCATAACAATGATTTCAATGATTGAAAATGGCAATGCCAGTTTTTCGTCACCAAAATGTAGCGCACGTTTGGAGTATTATTCAATCTCCTTCCTGACAAGCTAGTATGACATGGTTGGTACCAATGGATTCCTGAGGCTTTTCTAGTTTCATATGATACCAGTATGTGTTAAAGAAATTACTGGCATTAAAATGAATTTGCGTTAATGCATTATTATCGCGTTAACTTTGACAGCCCTAATATATGTAATGCATTATCTCATTGAAATCACACATTCCAATGAGGTATAGTATAATATAGTTATGTTTACATTATATAGGCCTTTTATATACAGTTGTGTATGTGGTACTTTTTCTGACATGTTTTACGGTCCACCCGACTTTGATCAAGCCACTTAATATTCTCAGTAACAAACGTTTTGTTTGTAATAACTACTGTTTATCTAAATGTTACGACCCAAATTAATATGTTATCTGATCCATCTGATTGACTGATCAGTGGTCAGTGAATAAACCGAAAGTGACGCATAGACAACACCCAATTTCCATCGGGATTATCTCACTTATGTCATCAGAATGATTTAAAGATGTAATCACAAAATTTGGCACGTAGGGCTTGGAGAGAATATATCTTCTAACATTGTGAAAAGAGACAGCATGCTCATTAAGAGAGCAAAGCATCATGGGATTTGAAAATGATTATATTAAACGAAAGTGCTGGGCTGCGGTCGAAAAGTCAAAAAATTCCGTTCTAATGTCTTTTCTTAACCACTTTTTCTTGACCTTGATAGAAAACGTCATGAGGTCATGGAAAGATGAGAAGAAGAATTCATAAGGACTCAGAAAAAGACTACCGTGGTGTTAGGAGAATCCGAATGCTCTTACACTAGGCTCCGTAATTATGATGCGACGGCGGCGGACGTTAGTGACGCGGGTCTGCCGTGGTGAAACTACAATATTCCAAAGATGGACTACAAAAGGTGCATGTTCGCCCCGTACATTCTTAAATAGCTCCTTCAGTGACCGGCTGCTTCACCAGCGGTGTGTGAAAGAGAGATACCGCAGGTCCTTCTGCTGCTGGAACACTTTATCAACAAATAGTAGAGGTTTCTCTGACCTAACGCCGACAACCGGTGAAAAATATTACTTCATTACAGAGGTTGGAATCAAAAATAAAAAAAGGAATATAGGCTACCAGTCACACAAGTTTATACGATCAATATTGAGTTAATCGTTCGAGTTATAGAGAAGGAGTAGAATCATTAAATGTCTACTACTTTATTTATATTGATTATTTGTTTTTTTAAAGTTATTTTTGGGGGCATTTTTAAGCAGTTATTGATAGGACAGTAGATAGAGAAGAGAGAGAAAGATGACATTTGGAAAGGTCCATAGGCCAGATTTGAACCCCGGTCCACCGCAGCTAAGACTGAGCCTTTGCCATACATGGGCACCCGCTCAACCAACTGAGCTAACCAGGTACCCACGTTAGCAACTCGTTAATTGACAGTCTGCTACATATTAACTGTTCATTTTATTTGTTATTTTGGAAGTAATATTTATTTATGTTGATTATTTGTTTTTTAAAGTTATTTACTGATAGGACAGTGGATAGAGACTTGGAAAGGGGAGAGAGAGAGAGAGAAAGATGACATTTGAAAAGGTCCATAGGTCAGATTCAAACCCAGGTCCACCGCAGCTAAGACTGAGCCTTTGCCATACATGGGCACCCGCTCTACCAACTGAGCTAACCAGGTACCCATGTTAGTAATTTGTTAATTGACAGTCTGCTACATGTTAACTGTTCATTTTATTTGTTATTCTTGTTTTGTTTTTTACTTATTTGTTACTTGTTCGAAATAAATAAATAGAAATAAAGTGAAAAGAAATGGTTGTTAACGATATGCAAGATGAGCGTATCGTTTGTTTTCATGAACGGCAGAATGTTGCGTCGCTTTAAATGTTGCTGCGGCAAGGAATTGTGGGATGTTATTCTCTCCTTTCCTTTGGTAAAGGATGGTCCAGTGTATCTTATGTTAAAGGAGATAATAAAGGAAGCGTTGAAGCACCTTTCCTCAGCATTTAGAGAATTCGATAGAGATACTTCTGGGTCATTTCACTCGGTTAGGAACCTTCCTAAGCAAAAAAGACTATTCGACCGCAGCCCTGGACTTGATCCCAAAGGAGTTGCCAGTAAATGCACCACATACACTGACTGTGAGAAGGCTATTAGCAATATTGTTATAAATCAGTATATCTGTATACTGCAGTTCTTCATGTTGGATGTTGACTCCACGTCAGTGTCCTGTGCAGCAAACAAAACAAATAGCCAAATCAAACAAAAACATCATAAAAAGAGCATTTTCACAGAGACTATATAATAAAGGATATATAGAGAGCTTCCTACTTACTGGCGCAGTAGAGCACCTGCTGACCGGGTCTGGGTCAAAGCCGCGCTTGTCCACCAAAGCTACGGCTCCACCTGTCATGTCAAAACTTTGGTTGGCAGCTCTGGAGACAGAAACAACAAGGAAACGCAGACATGAGCCTCGGCACAGAAACAGCAAAGCTCGGTTAATGCTCACTTTCCCAGCAGACATCAGACAAGCTCTGAAGTTCAGACTGGCCAGATTGGGCGGGGGGGCAGTTCATGAAGTTACTCCTGACAGCTGTCCAAACAGCAGCAACAGGCAAAATGAAACATGGTATGAAGGAGACGGGGAAAATGGAAAGCGATTTCTTTTTGGGCTCAGTTGTGAGTGCAGAGTGACAGAGAGGCAGAGTCTCACCGCTGGTCCGACATTAACGGTTGGCCTTCATCATTTCCACCAACTTCAAGACCACGATCACCGCGAGTCCATCCGTTGGACATCTCCCCGATCCTGGAAAAGAATTCACAGCCATCATCAGTTAACAGACGGGCAGAGAAAAACCTCAGGGTGAGTTCTTCAGCTCATTATGTCGTTTGTTAACTGCAGCAGAGCATTTATTGAAGAAAATTTAAAATAGAATTTAGATTTGATTTGGTCATCAGGATGACTACATGCTTTTGTTGACACTTTAACTGTAGTCAACTTAAGTCAGCTGTTGTATGTGGAGTTTAAATAGTTGTATATTTTGTTTTTACAAATTGGTGCTGCTCATTTTCCTCTCACCTGCACATCGATAGTTTGCATCTCTTTCTAGCTTTTATCATATTTTATCACTGTGGATTTGTTTCCACTTCATTTTATTTTTTCATCGTTAAACAGAAGCCTGTGGGTTTCTGTAAACTAATTATATTTGATACAGTTAATAATAGATATTTCATACTGAACTACTAACCTCTTGGTGGCTAAACACAATAATATAAATATTCAATAGATCATATTTTCACCTCACACACTCTTAAAGGAATAGTGTGTGGCATTTAGTGGTATCTATTGGCAGAAATGGAATATAATATTAATAAGTACCAGAATGCATTGCGCGGCTGCTTACAAAGACAATGAAAGTACCATTACAACAACTGGCTCTACATTCGCATTTTCGCGTCAGCCACCGTAGCAATCCTACACACTTGACACATGGGAGAAGTTGTAATCTGCAACCTCACAGCTAGATACCGCCAGCTTCTACACACTGTTCCTTTTAAAGAGACATAGATGTAATTCAAAAAGGAAAAAATGTGAGTCTCTTCAACTCTATTATGATATTTAAATTGTTCGACTACAAACCTACCTCCCGTTGCCTTTTCCTTTGTTGTCGTTCACTCCTCCTGGATCTCCTCCAGGATCATCCCTCAAGCTCCTGAGGCAGACAAATACAATAGCTGTTACATAATAGTGTTGATTAAATACAAAAAAATTAAATAATAATAAACACACTGACAATCCATCCAGCACCAAAAGCTTACCCGTTCTTGGCTTGATGAATAGAAGCTCTGATCACGTTGGGGGCACTTATGTCTCCGCTGCAAAACATATACAAGATAAGAATGGCACTGGATCTCTTGTGAGAAATCTCATTCACTAGCTGCCCAGCTAAAGGGACACTTCACTTGAATCCCCAAAGGAAAATAGAGGCTACAGGCACAAACAAAAGTAAACAATTCTCATTCTCACTTTGCAGTCGGCTGGATTCCCTCGATTCTCAAGATGCAGTTCTCACTGAAGGATGGAGGAGTCTTGCCAAAAGCCTCAGGATCAGTACTATGGAGACAACGGTAGCTTTGAGCAGATTATAGTCTAGACTTGAAATTGCTATTTAAAAAACACTTTTGACAGTTTTGACAAGTATGTTTTTAATGTTAACGTGGCAGGCTAACCTGTGACCAAGCACACTTTCCAGTGCGTCACCTTGCTCGATAACATTTTCACCACTTTGATCAGGGGCAGATATCTCACTCATCCTGTAATGACAGAGAAAAGATGAGGATGTTTTCAACGTCACTGATGAGTGCTGACAGTAGCTTGTGAATGTTAGCTCACCTGATGCCACCGTTGTGTTGAGTTGTGTCCGAAGCACCACTTCTGACCTCATGGACTCCACGTCCTTCAGGGTCTCTGAAAGGGACATTCAAACATAAAGTGCTTAAACACTGAAAATGTCCAGTTTAAATGAGTTAGCCTAATGTTGAGTTGTGAATGGAGTGTGCTAATTATTGTTGAAGTTAGATCTTTTGTTAGATGTATTTTATGTTGTAGAACAAAATGTTAAAATCTCTTCAGCTTGTGTTAACCACAGAGGTTATTTCAGGCATCTTCCAGACGAGGAAACCGGAAGTGCTAAAATGCTGACTCATTTCCGGGTTTTAGGACTCATTCCTGTAGCACTCTATAACTGCTTGTGAAGCTCGAGAACTCCGATCAAACGGTCAAACTAGACAGCGCTGATCAAATATGAATCCTCAAATGTTTTCAGAAACATCTTGTAGTGTACTGTTTAGCTGTAAAATGAGAAAGTTTGCTCCCCGGTGGGCGGTGCTTGGTTTTGGCTCGACTGTTTTCAACATGGTGGCCAGGTCACAAACTTTCACATTTTACAGCTAAACAGTACACTACGAGATGTTTCTGAAAACATTTAGTTGTTTTCGTTGAGCACTAGGAGGAGGCAGAGGAACATGATTTTTTTTTTTCACAGATTGTCTGTCTCATGCACTGCTGTCAGGCTATAGTGACCGTTTTATGAAAATAACTTTTTATATTTGCTAAAAGTTACCAACTGCAGCTTTAATGTGGATGTGAATTGAAGAGAATTTAACTAATTGAAACTTAATAACAGAAGTGTATTTATGTGTGCAACAGTGCCAACTGAAAAGTATGTGAAAAGTAATACTGACGCAGTTTTTGGTGCCTCTCCCCTCTCATTTCTGAGAAAAGAGCAAGTCCGTAGGTATCTCAAAAACTCAGGAACTGTAGCGTCATCGTGCTGCTTCCTGACACAAGAAACACAAACAAACATTTCAGTATCCATGCAAGACACTGTGTAAGTAAATGTGAGACCTGCGGGATTTCTGGCGATCCCAACTGACTTGTCTTTCAGAGAATGTAGCAGGCAAAGTTTTAGAGCTAGAGTTGAAGGTATCAATATCATATGAAACTGGAAAAAAATGGAATCTATTGGTGCTAGGACTGTTAATCGATTAAAATAGTTAACCATGATTAATCGTAAATTAATCACACATTTTTTATCTGTTTAAAATGTACCTTAAAGGGAGATTTGTCAAGTATTTAATACTCTTATCAACATGAGAGTGGGCACATATGCTGCTTTATAAAAATATAGGTATATATTTATTATTGGAAATCAATTAACAACACAAAACAATGACAAATATTGTCCAGAAACCCTCACAGGTACTGCATTTAGCATAAAAAACATGCTCAAATCATAAAATGGCAAACTGCAGCCCAACAGGCAACAACAGCTGTCAGTGTGTCAGTGTGCTTATCATAAAGTGGGCATGTCTGTAAAGGGGAGACTCGTGGGTACCCATAGAACCCATTTTCATTCACATATCTTGAGGTCAGAGGTCAAGGGACCCCTTTGAAAATGGGCAGTTTTTCCTCGCCAGAATTTAGTGTTTGGAGCATTATTTATCCTCCTTTGTGACAAGCTAGTATGACATGGTTGGTACCAATGGATTCCTTAGGTTTTCTCTAGGTTTTTTCATATGATGCCAGTATCTTCACTCTAGCTTTAAAACTGAGCCCGTTAAAACCTACAAATCGCAAGTTTCGTTAATGCGTTAAAGAAATTAGTGGCGTCAAAATGAATTATTATTGTTATTATAATTTTACAGCCCTGATTGGTACCAACCTCGTCATGTTAGCTTGTCAGGAATGAGGAGGAAATAACGCTCCAAAGTTTAGTGAGGAAAAACTGGCATGGCCAATTTCAAAGGGGTCCCTTGACCTCTGTCCTCAAGATATGTGAATGAAAATGGGTTCTATGGGTACCCACGAGTCTCCCCTTTACAGACATGCCCACTTTATGATAATCAGATGCAGTTTGGGGCAAAATCATGCAGTTTTATCCAGGGGTCCAGAAACAGTCTGTGTAAGACACTGTGTAAGCGAATGTGTACATGACATTAAAAGTCAGTTGTTATTGCAAATAGAATATAACTCACTTTTTCCAAGAAATGTAACAAAGCATCACAATGAGCACCAGTACACCCAGTACTACAACGACTGGTACACCGACTGATACACTGACTGGTACACTGTCTGGACGACAGAAAAAATACAAACATGTTATCATCAAATATTACTTTGAGTTATTTTACAGCAAATTAATTAACAGTATTGTCAACTAAAATGTTGTGAGGCACAAGAATAACTACACAATGTCACTATCAGAGTAAACGTCCACTCACTGGTGATGTTCTGTGGTGTTGGTGGATAAGTGGGATCAAGATTCTTCAGCTTCTCTGTTTAAGGTAAAGAGGTGAGATTTATGTACAGTATATCATACATGTATGATATATATATATATGTATGTATTTATGATCAGCTATGTAAGATAGTAAATCAGTTATTCACAACATCTCATTGCCTTACCGGTAATCTTATAATCGTCACAGATTTTTGTTACAGAGCTCTCTCCCTGAAAAGTTCCCGGCAAAATCAAAGTTTATATTATGAGAGTGTACAGTGTGAATATTTTACTGTTTATGTCTTTCATTGATTCAATTCATATAAATACATATTAAAAAAGAGGGACACTCACATGAGGAACAAAGCATTTTATTTGCAGGTCCCGACACGCTCTTGTAACGACCGAACTGTTGTCCAAGCTGATCACTTCATACGAATAGTTTTTCTTCTCGGTGCCAATCACAGCAAAAGCAAGCTTAGTCTGCCGGGGAAATAATAAAAAAAACATACTCTGAATCACTGCAGTCACAGCAAAAATACATGGGCATGGTGTTATTTGGCAACCTCAAACTTTCACTTCCTCTTTACCACTCCCCCTCTGTCCGTCTCTTTCTTTCTTCAAAAATACATAGTAAAAGACCTTAAAACCTTTTTAAAAACTATGGTACTACTGTGGAGTGCAAAGGCAAATCAAAATACCTCATTTGCATCCACTGTCAATTCACTTCCATTAGGACATCGATGTTCGAACCGGAATCCCTCTGCAGTCTGTATATCGCTGCAGGAAGTGTTTATTTGACCGCATTCTATGACACAATAGAGTTGTACAGTGAATCATTAACAAACTTTTATCTCTCTATAAACCTCAGCAGAAGGAAGAGGATAACCTCAGCCACATACCAACGATTAGCGAAAGTCAAGAATGTCCAACAAAAACAGAAAAAAACAGGAGAGAAATGCACATTTACAATGCTACATCTCTTACCTAGTGTTTTGCCGATACAGAATGATATAATCACGACACCAAGGCTGGTTTTAAGAGTCATTTTGTCGAAGGAAAGGAGAGCATGCAAACATTCGACAAGTCTCAAGGAGGAACTACAGAAGCAGGAAGTGTCTAGGAAGTGACATGACTGCTAGTAAAAAAAACTCTCGCGAGACTCGCTGCTGGACAACATCCAACAAATATTAGTAAACATGAACAACTCTCTCCCAACTCCAATGAAGGAGGAAGATATGTTCTAGATGACACTAAGAGCACCCAGGGGAATGAGAAGAATAAAGTAGAATAAAGCTCATTTTCATATAAAAAAAAAAAAAAAACATTCTGTAGGTCCATAAAATCAAGCCCAATCCTAATGTCCACACGTTCCCGCAAAGTCCGTGAGGGTTCAGGACTGTCTCACTATCAGATCATCAAGTCCTTGAGGGCTCTCTCGCAGACATTTTGAGCCCTTTATGAACACTTTCCGTAAGTCTGCATTTCTGAAGACTTTGCCTGAGGGAATTATCCACAATTCATGACTTAGAGACATTAAACTCAGGGTTACCACGATTACCAGGGGAAGCCCAGAGGCGTAAAAACAACAACACAGAAACATTAACATTACAGCTTCAGTAGGCAGTATATTTTTGGCATCATTGGGCAAAAATTCCATAATAACCTTTCAGCATATTGTAATTCAAGTGTTCTGAGCGATAACTAGACGTCTGCACCTCCTCATGGCTCTGTTTTCAGGCTTTAAAAAGATCTAGCCCGTGACGGGAGACTTTGGCCAATCACAGGTCATTTTAGAGCGAGAGAGCGTTCCTATTGGCTGTTTATTCAACGGAGGCAGCTGTCAATCACTCGCAAACTCCGTTCAAATGGTCAAACTAGGCAGTGCTGATCATATATGAATCAATATTCTGTTGCTGTAAAGTCTATTTCTTGCCTCAAATGTTTTCAGAAACATCTTGTAGTGTACTGTTTAGCGGTAAAATGAGAAAGTTTGCTCCGGCGGTGGTTCATTAATCAACATTATAAAGTGCACCTTTGGATGGATGGGAAAAACAACACTGAATGGAAATGCTATTTTCTCTCTTCCAGCCCATAAAGAATTCATAAATATAATATATATATATATACAGTGTGTATATATATATATATATATATTTTTTTTTTTTAATATAAAATGGTAAAAAAAAGTCTGAAAAATGTAAAAAAAAAGTCTGAAAAATGTCCAAAAAGAAAGTCTAAAAATGTAGGAAAAAATTAATCAATCAATTAATCAAATATTAATCACAATCACAATTTTGGCTTCCCACAATTAAATGAACATAATCGCCTGTGTTATTGACGTTTAAAATGCTCCATTCATAGAAAACTCCGCTGCATATCAAATCAAGCACTTCCTAAACTAACAGCCAGCCACCAAGAGGCGATCGAGTAATTTACCGTATATTACTCGCCGGATAATAATAAAATGAAACCGCACTGAATTCAGGTGAAGAACAACCTTATTTTACGTCTTATTTTGATGCAACAATTTGTTATTTCGCAGGAACGAAGCACGACGTGAAAGTGAAAACAATGCTCTGCTGATTTCATTTTGGGTAAAAAGTTTTGGTACAATTTTATTTGCCTCTAGGACATACACTGTGAATAAGGGACAATCTTATTTTTGATGCAAATATTTGTACATTAACAGTAATGTAGCACAACATGGAAGTGAAATCGATGTTCTGTTTATTTAAATATAAAAGTACAATAAAAATAATTTGTCTCTAAAATCAATGAATAATCCGGATCTCAATATTGATCAAAATAATTGTGATTATCATTTTACCCCTACTGGCATCACTCAATTATTACATTCAAGTTCTCTGGGACGGTGCCAGGGTTTTATGCCAAATTATCCTCTGTTATGAATTAATTACTTGAAGTATCTAACCTCATGTCTTGTTGGTTGAACTATTGCAAATATGCCAGATTTGCAGTTTAGCACAGCCAACACAAGGGGAGGCCCTTGTCCTACGGGTCAGAGACACACATTGGACACACTGCCCTCTTCAGACTGCTGTGAAGAGACACAACATCACCACAGGGTCTTAATTCCAGTCTAGATTTAAAAAACAATGAAACAGATGTGACATTAGTTAAGCACATCCTGAAGCCCAGCATGGATTCTGTATTGTGGCAGGATCGTTTGTATTTATCCATGTTGTGCTGCGTATATCCTCCTGTTATCTTTGGGGATGGGTCGTGGACAGAGGATGGCACTCGTCCTCCCGACATATCCTAACCATGAGAGGACAGAGAGCGCAGAGTACTCAAAGAGGCCCTCTGTCATTTCCCTTTCTCACACACACACACACACACACACACACAGTTCAAGGATAAAGCAGAAGCCCCCATGCTGCAGCACGCTTCATTTACACTGCATCTTCTCTGGTCCACCGAGAAAACACAGAGCGTCGTCTGTGTCACTCAATATGGGCCTCTCTCTATCTCTTCACTACTTCTTTTCTGCCTCTCCTTTTGCCCTTCCCTGTCTCTCTTACATCGCGATAGTCCAGTGGTTCCCCTTAAAGGACCCCATTTCTATCATTGAGTAAACTGAGGACCTCTGACTAAGTGACATATTTTGTGGATATTTCATATTATATCCTATGCATAACAATAACAGTACAGGACAACTGATAACAATTAAGCCAAATAGAGTGCTCCAGTGATGACGTATTTTTGTAGGCCAACCAGGAAGTAAGCATCGCCCTGGGGAGTGCAACAGGAATGAGTCTTAAAACCTGAAAATGAGTTCGCATTTTAGCACTTCCGGTTCCCTCGTAAAGTCAATAGGTTTTTTGAATGGTTTTTTAGTTAGATGCCTGAAATAAGGTCTGTGGTTAACACAAGCTGAAGAGATTTTAACGTTTTGTTCCAACAAAATAAAATACGTCAATAAATATCCCACTTGTGAATTTTGAAGCCTTCATGTGTCTTAAAAAGGGCGGTTGCTAACAAGTGGCTAAATGAGACTACTAAACGTCATCACGCCGACTCTTCCGCCTTTACAGCCTCGTTGTGTTCACTCGCGTTCATGCAACCGTGCTGTAGTTTGTTTAGAGCCTAACGTTAGCTTTTTACATCTGCCGATTGCATTCACACTTCAAAAATCATAAAAGTGGTGTTCATTTGTGAAGATTATCTTGCTGAACAAAATGTGTAAGTGTTATAAACATTTGTTTGCCACAGAGCTTATTTTCTGCAATAATCCAAAACCCAATGGAAAAATCCCATTGGCTTTTTGTCGAGGGAACCAGGGCGATGCTAACTTCCTGGTTGGCCTACAAAAATATGTCATTTCTGCAACACTCTATAGTCCACCAGCGTAGTGAGCAAAAAAATATCCCCAAAACACACTCTCAAGTTTCCATCTTAATCATAACGATCACATTGGCCAAGCAATTTGGCGTGACTAACCAGTTTGAGTTTGCATCATTCTTGATCGCTTCATCACTACTTGGCGACGCCAACGTACTGAATAAAAACGACAGCATGACAACAGGCCATTAATGAGAGAGTAAACGGACTTGGCTCAGCTTTGCTGGTGGGAAGCTGTGTGGAAGTGGACTTGTCCCAATCATCTGATCTATTTTCCATAGATATCAAGTGACAGTGGGAGGCTTGGATATCCTACCATCCCTCTACGTATCCACTGAGCCCCCTGCATAAACAGAGGAGAGCAGCAATGACGCAGGACTGGCTGAAAACACACACAAAGCTCTGAGCATGCATGTCCCACGACCCACACCCCCACAAACACTACGCGTCTAGAAGAAGGAGTTAAATTCCAGCCAGTCTAAACAGGACTTTTAGGGTAAATAATTACAATTCTGCTGCTTTTGAGTCCTCTCCCCATCTGTCTCAACTCTTCCCTTCTTGTTCCGCTCATAAGAGCGGCGATGAGAGATAAACAGCTCTCTTCCCCTCCCACCTCAATTACTCATTCTCTGCCCATGTGTGGATGAAACTCTAAGAGCTTGAAAGGTGGCTCTGGCATTTATAAGATTTGTTTTATGTACAAAAGGAGGACAGGGGTAAATTAACCCCTGTCCATACATTTTGTACAATTCACCATTATGAACAAAAACTGGGTGCACCATTCAGAGCGTGTGAGTTGTGGAGTCAAAGCTGAGGCAAAGCAACACCCTGAGAATCCTGAGTAGCTCTGAAACAATAGTCCTGGCTGCTCAGTCCGTACCCTGCTTGGCTTGAGTTTGCGTAGCTCGACAATGGTTTCTAAATACTCCCGGTAGAAAGTCAGCCGCAACCTAAACTGCATACACAGGCCAGGAGTGACTCCTTTTGGGAAAACAGTTCACACCCTGACAGTAAGTAGACTTTCTCTAGAGATAACAAATTATATTATTCAACCAGAGAGCAACAGCACAGGCAATTACATGGCATTTTCCCTGAACCCCAAACCTTAAAAGTGATTGAACCGTGGCTAGGAAAAGCTTCCAGTCAGGGGTGCTTTCAAGTAAAATGGTAATAAGCATAATCCCTCATTCGGAGTGCAAGACCAAAGGAGAAGTGAGTTTAGAGAACAGCAAGTCGTGCTGGGACTGTTAAGGCCAAGACACACCAAACAGACATCAAAGAACTAGCGGCGACAAAGGCCAACCGTTGTGTCGTCTTATGTCGCCTTTGTCTTGGCCAAAAAGTTGCACTCGAACACACCGCAAAGACTACAGCCAACGGCCAACTACCACGTACGTTCTGCACCTGCATGAGATGAAATACAGATATTTTCACAGCGACATGGCTATTTGGAATGAAGCTAAGTGGTGAGCGAGAGTGGTGTGAAAATGGTCGGCAAACGCCGCTGTATTTCATGTACGTATCATAACAGCTTGTATATCCGCAGTCCTCGGTCTTCCGGTTTCCCTTTCTGAATGACGAATACAGACTACCGCGACCTGCTGGTAGGGAGAGTTATTCCATCTGCTACCTGGCCGTCAGCTGTAGTCTTTGCGGTGTGTTCGAGTGCAACTTTTCGGCCTGGCCTTCGTCTGTGTTTCTCAGCTTTACAGACACTTTGGCCTGTCCAGTCGCTCAGCATGAAGCCTGAAATTGGCACAGGTTGGACATCACAAAAGGGACATCGACATGCTGCCAGTACAGGAAGCACACCAACACACATACTCACATATAGAGAAACATGTACACAATAATCACATTCATCTGAGGTTTTCACCCACTGGATAGCGCTGTAATACATAAACATTCAATCACGCTACGTGGTTACATTATGGCGCTCACATACCAAAGAAATGAACAGCTAATAAAAGTGAATTAGCGAGTCTGAAAGAATATTCTTCATGAGTGCTAGGAGTGGAGGTGTCATGGGAATATATGAATATATGAAGTCACAGGGCCTCACACAATAACATGTACACCCACACCTCCTACACTCATATTAAAGCCCCTTCCATAGCGGCCAACTCTCCCCCCTCATTTCCAAAACCACAGCCCCCCTTTACAGAGTTTGGTCAGCCTGGGCACGGCAACCTGATCCTGCTGAGAAAGTCTTATAAAAAGGAAGCAAATAAAACAACCCAATCAAAAACACCTCTCGTTCAAGGAGCCAAACATGAAAGATTTCTGCAAACAGATCAACCCCTGCCCGTACAGTGTTTGAATATAAAGGCTGCATCATATACATTATAGGCTGTAACGCACAAACAGCCACGTCAGAGCAGATCTTATTCACATGCTGCTGAGGCACATGTTGTGCAATATCAGAGAGCAACTTGGACAGCCTCTATTAATCTGTTTTCCAGCTCAATCTCCTGAGAGGGATCTCTGTCAGAAAACAAACCTCTCTGTTTGAAGCATGGCCTCCAGTTAAACTTGTTCAACTTCTCTCTACATTTTACTCTCTCTCACTTTCCCCTCTCACTCCACTTTTCTTCTTCCTCCCTCTCTCTGCTCTTTGCACTCCTTCGCCATCATCTCCCCCCCTTTGCTTTTCTTTTCTTACTCTCTTCATTTATTCCCCCCCTCCCTGTGATTCCTTGCTGGCGTAAGTCTCAGTATTTGGCTGGGCGAACCCAGGGCGAGCGTGTCTTGTTACAGCGGTCCAGGCCCTCTGATAAAGCCCTGCATTGTGAAGGATAATCCCTCAGAAACAATCAGGATTTTTATACCGTGCCCTCTGTTATTTCTGTAGCCTCACACGTCAAAATGCGCACACACACACACACACACACACACACACACACACACACACACACACACACACAACTCACACGCGCCACCATTTGTTCTGACACAGTCTACATGTACAAGCACCGGCATGCACTGCTCACTCATGAGAAAGAATGCAAGAAATTCCCATCAAACTGCCCTTTTGGTTGATTTTGTTTGTAAGCTGCTCACTGTCAGAATCCAACACAGTCTCACCTACAGCGATGACAACATGACAGGAGTGTTAGGGGGACAGGGATTTATAAATGAGGAGGTGCTGCAGCGCTGTAAAATGTCAGTTAAGTCAGTGTGTCTATCACTGTCATGTTTTGTTAAGGCAGCCCGTCTGTAGCTGTTCACACTTGGCTGAGCCCTATTGTTAAATAAACAAAGCCTTGTGTTTGGTTGTGCTGCGGATCAGTGGGGCGATCAGGCACTCACCTGAAAAATTGCCGAGAGGAGAACGGAGCAGGGGAGCAGCACACTGCAAGAAATGTACATGTCAACACACTTAATTAATATGGATGCACAAATGGACAATGTGCACAGCAGAAATATGGACATGTAATAGCATGAAAAGCACCGGTGAAATTAGTAACACTAACATGGCTGCGTGCCATACAGGTGTTCCAATGCACATATCCTCATACAACGGTTCGTATGAAATCTTACGAAACGTTATTCCTCATTATTTGTGTGACGCACGAGTCAATTTCCGCTCCAGTCTTTTCAAAATAAACTTCCATCTTCACAGGAAACAGCTTAGTTAGGTTTAGGCAACAAGACTACTTAGTGAGTTACTTTAATGCCTATTTCTCTCCTCAAATGTGCTTGGTTTTGGCTCGACTGTTTTCAACATGGCGGCCGGATCACATATTTTCTCATTTTACAGTTAAAGCCAAGTTAAAACTACAACTTTAAACTTTAAAAGTCGTTAGATTGCTGTACTGTTCACACTACACAACTTGCTGTCTTGTAATCGTGAGTCTTTAAGTCGTTGTGGTTTTCACACTACATGACTGACCGGTCTTGTGTTATGTTTATTCATGCAAACATCCAACACCCTTGGTGCAACAAACACTTTGCTCCGTGTTGCAAATGCAACACATACAGTAAGTTCCTATTATAATAGGCGACGCCTCCTTCCCCAGGTTTCCCCTCATTGGCTGTAGCTCCCTGACAGACTCCCCAACAGATCTAGATATTTAGCATGCTAGATATCTGGAATGCGTCTGTGATATGCCAGCAAGCCTCTAGGCTGTCGTCTTTGAACAGTTCACACATGACGCTCAAGCACCGATGTGCGAGCACTGAGCCAACGCAGATTCACCTCTGATTTGGGGCTTTTGTCCGGGAGCTCTAAAAACCGTTGCAAAGTGGAAAATCAGGGCTAAAGTCATGCAGTGTGAACACAGCATAAACGGAGTTCATGAGCAGTGATTGACAGCTGCGTTTGAGACTCCTCGGCTTTGAGTGGTTGTTTTTCTTCGGGCGTGGTGGAATCTTGCAAATGCCATTAGGAGCATTAGGAGGATAAAGAGGAACAAGATTTTTTCACAGATTAAAGGTCTCCTTACACTACTGTCAGGATATAGCGACAGTTTGAGCAAATATGACAAAAAAGTTATTTTTATTAAAGTTACCAACTGTAGTTATAAAATTATTTGTTCCTGAGATCTGTGATTTTCTTGCCATGAAAAGTCAAAATATCTGCTGCTGCAAAAAAGGCCTATTGTGTGCGACAATTTCCCTCTCCAGTCTTGATACAAGGCTGACATAATGGCGTTCAATTCAATAATGTTCATTAAAAAAACTGATTTGCACTGTAAACAAGTTGCATTACTTTATAATTTTTTTTTGACATGGTTACTGACTTGTGGCACTTTTTTAGCAGTGTGGGAGCTGTATGTGAAGACAGCTGTTGAGTGTCTAGACAGGTAGGTACATCTGTGGTTCCAGGCCTGGGATTGTCTCCCTGTCACTGCCATCATTCCTCATCTTCCAACAGGAGGTTTCCTTCCCCGGCTTTTCCACTGCCGGCATCATCTGTCACCACAACCAAGGGGAAGGAGAAACATAATTACAGGACAGAGGTAACCATAACTCACCCCCCAGGGTTAGCACTAATAACAATGGTAGCCAGCAGCCGTGACTGTCAGACTGACATTGTTCAACAATTCACCGAATGACTGTAAACAACACATCGTAAAAAGCTGTTGTATGCCACCTGTTGCCCAATAGTGTCAGGAAAAAGATAATTTGTTTTAAGACATACTAAGAGACAAAGATGAGCATGTGCAACAAATTTAATAATGAGTAACCATTGTTGTTAAAGATAATAAAAACTACTTACTGCACTGTACTTACTGCCCTCTATCTACCAATTACACAAGCTCTCCTTGGCAAGTGATGTTAGTGGACCAGCATTACATACACAAATTACTCACTAGTTCACCACATTCATAATCATGACTTACAGGAATATTGTCAGGTGTCTGCTGTGTGCATGCTCATTAAACTATTGGTTCTACGCTGTCATCACACTTACATGCAGAAAAGCGTACAGCAGCAGAAAGAGACTGTATTTAACAGTTAACTCCAACAAGCACGTTTCAATGGCTCTCTGATGTACTGCGGTGTTGTAAGTGTGACCTCAGCACCTCAGGTTATTTAATTCTCCATGTTATTCAAGCTGGTTCCTGGGGAGGACTGTAATTAGGAGCAGCGCTGCACAGAGAGCACCATCCTCACTATCACAGACACACTCTGCATCATGGTCTGGCACATACACCATGCACTTTACTGTCCCACACACAGTACTGTACTATAAACTCTTACATGCCCCCTCTTACACACATATTTGTACTATGTTATACACACATTAGCCAACAAGCCGTATACGTCAAGAAGGAGACATGGTAAACTATGGAGAATTTTAAGCAAGACTATGCAACTTTTGCAGTTTGTTTATATATATATGCAGTTTATAGTCTAAGTATATAGTATATAAGTCTAATGCAGTGAGGGCCAAAGTGCAAATGTACTACGGAGTATTAAGGCCACACTGAATGAAAAAAAATCTGAGATTTCCAGAATAAAGTCATAATATTACGAGAAAAAAAGTCGTAACATTACGAGAATAAAGTCATAACTTATTGAGAAAAAAAGTCGTAATATTACGAGAAAAAGTCGTAACATTACGAGAATAAAGTCATAACTTAATGAGAAAAAAAAGTTGTAATATTACGAGAAAAATTCGTAACATTTCGAGAATAAAGTCATAACTCAACGAGAAAAAAAAGTTGTAATATTACGAAAATAAAGTTATAACTTTACGAGAAAAAAAAGTCGTAATATTACGAAAATAAAGTCAGAACTTAACGAGAAAAAGACATTGTAATATTACGAAAATAAAGTCATAACTTAATGAGAAAAAAAGTTATAATATTACGAAAATAAAGTCAAAACTTTATGAAAAAAAGTCGTAATATTACGAAATTATAGTCAAAACTTTACGAGAAAAAATTCGTAATATTACGAAAATAAAGTCAAAACTTTACGAGAAAAAACTTTGTAATATTACGAAAATGAAGTCATAACTTAACGGGAAAAAATGTTGTAATATTAAAAAAAAAGTCAGAATTTTACAAGAAAAAAAGAAAATAACACGTAAAATTACAAATTGATAATATTATGACTTTATTCTCGAAATCTCACATTTTTTTTTTCCTCAATGTGGCCATAACACTCCTCAAAAAACAGTTATTCATTTCCATTTCTATAAATCCACAGGGAGCCACTGGAGAGGAGCTAAAGAGCCGCATGTTGCTGACCCCTGTCTTATGCTAATCGCTAGCATTTATGCTAATTGCCAGCGTTAATTGCTTATTATGCTAACCGCTAGCATTGGAGCTCTCCACTTTCTGTTGGAGCTCTGACTGCATGATTTCGTCTGACTTCGTTCCTTTGTTTATATTATCTCTACATGTCGCTCCGAAGTAACTTTTGGTGTTATTAATGTTGATTTACACGACGTCTAGTATCCCAAAGTTACCTGAGTGAAGTTTGTCATCGTAGTCATCTTTCTTTTGGTCAAGGTTGTCCGGCGTAGCAACAGTAACTAAGGGGGGCGGGGCTTAGGATCGTGATTGACACTCGCCCTGTATTTGTGTGGATATGACTTTTACACAACATAAATACTAAAATACATGTTTGTGGGCAGTGAAATATTTGTAGGATTGTCTTCTGTGGATTAAAACTATTAATATGGTTGCAGACTGCCATGAAGATAATGGGGGTCAAAAACCACCCTATACCCTCCAAATGATTTATGAGCAGTCTGTTATCAGACAGGCACAGAAAATTGTGTCAGACCCAACTCACATCTTACACCAGGAGCACCAACTTTTACCTTCCGGCAGGAGATATAGAGTCCCACGGTGCAGGTTGATTCGTTACAAACATTCATTCATGCTGATGTCTATTAAACTTCTCAACAACTCGTAACATAAAGCTATCATAAGGACAGTGCAATATGGTTAGACAGTGCAATATGTTAAATAGGGACAGTGCAATATGGTTAGACAGTGCAATATGTTAAATTGGGACAGTGCAATATGTTGCATCTGTGTAATATTGGGCTATTGTCTATGCAATATGGGAAAGATGGTAGACGGTGCAGTGCACTACCTGGGTACAATACCTGCCACGGCGTGTGTGATAGTATGTGCCGTTATGTACGTGGACTGTGTATGTGTTGAAACATCTGTTTCTGTGGAACTGTTTCCCTGGCTTGTGTGGAATTGTTTATTATTGTGGTTGATGCTGTTTTAATTTAGTGTTTGTAACTGCAGTTGGACGGAGTCCTGGAAAATGGGGACAATAAAATTATATTTTATTTTATCTCATCTTATCTTATCTTATCTTATCTTATTTAAATCCAATTAAAGATTCCATATAAACTGACTCAAAATGTTTTATACACATAGGAGATGTTTTTTCTCAAGATGTATCACTTATGAGCTCCAGAGTGAGCGCTGAGGTCAGTTGTATACATCCAACTTTATGAGGTTCTCTTGAGTAATACTGTGGGCTGCTTAAGTGATGAATGGGCTGTTTTCATGACTCCCCCGGCTTGTATTAACACGGGCTGAGTGTCATGTCACTATTACATTACCACTACATGTGAATGTGTGTGCTGCAGGAGGCTCAGCTTGTTGACCTTGGAGCCCTGGATCGTCCTCCCACCTCTCCCAGCGCAGTTGTCACTGACACCTCACTATTGTTTTTATTCCCAAAGATCTTGTTTTTGCATTCCAGTCTGCCCTCAGCAGCCTGCAGGTTATGGAGCACACACACACACACACACACACACACACACACACACACACACACACACAGTCACTCGACATCTCTCATCCTTCAGCCCAATATAAACAAAGTGGTTTGGTATCTCTATCGACAACATGTCTTGTCTAGGTTCTGGTAGATAAGCCGGTTTTGTCGAAGAATGTTATGTCAAAGTCCAACTCGTTTGTTATGATTCTGGGCCAAATCTTTACCCGTCACTTTTATTTAAACGTGTTTACTTCTGGTTTGTTTTACAGGTGACAGGAAGAGTCGGATCATTGTCTGAACACACCTCGTGCTCAACAGAGAGAAGCTGCAGGTAGCTCAGGTCACCCTACCCTGAAACATTTGGCTTGACACTAAAATAAACACACCACACGTTGTGGCGCCAGGTCTTATCAGGTAACTTTTTCCATTGTGTGGTACTTTCGTAACACCTCACTCTGGCAAAGACAATATGACCTCTAAGATGGTAAATAGTGGCATGTTTTCTGCTCAATTTGTTGTTTGACACAACCGGCTATAGGCCGTTTCAACGGAACTGCATTGCTAGGCAACAGCTTGGGTCCATGTGTACTTCCTGTCAGCTGAATGTTTACAACTGTGAAACGGGCTGCATCTGAAATCGCGTACTATGCACTACATAATCAATAAGTGTACTATCGTTCAACTTATTTTTGTGTGAATAAACAGCAGTATGTTTCTTTTTGGTCGCACTGAGAAGTAATTTCCCTCGTCACTTCCTGAGAGCCTCCTTGCTGGTTGTAACCATGGTAACCCGTACCAACCTCATGTGACCAAAACGATGATTTGTGAGAATCAAAGTCTGAATTTATTTCAAATATATATTACGCCTAGCAATGTGACTTACATTTAAATCGAAGCGTTTTTGATGTCACAGAGCTGTCCGTCAACATCTGTTATGAATGTTGTCGTCACCACCGCATTGCATTGTGGGATATTTATGCCGCCGTAGTGTCCAGCGTTGCATTCTGTAATATAATAATAAGTTGAAAGTTTCTGAAAGCCCTGTGTCTGTTGATGTTGTCAGAAATGGCGGAGGCCATGGAAGTTCATTTTTCGGTGCATAATAAGTTAATATATTGTAATTTTATTTGTATATTGTTTTTTCTTCGTAATTTTATAATATGTCTGAGGAAAATGTTGATATTCCAACCGGCCTACTCTTTCTCCCCTGTCATTATGCCTTTGCTTTTCCTGCATTATGTTACCCACTCACTAGCTTGCTAAATTGTTAGCCTCTGTGGCTTCTAGACGCCGACAGTAACATTAATATTGCCGTTGCTTAGCAGCGGTGTTCTCATGATTCAACCACTTGAACGCCAAGCATATTGTGTACATTACTTCCCATGCAGTAAACACAAGCTCAAGAGTGAAGGCACCATAAGGTTTCGTACTAAGCAATCTCACATACTGTTTTAGCGTACTAAATAGCATGTAAGTATGGAATTTCGGACGCAACCTTGGTTTATACGAGGCTAGTGAGAGGCATGGTTGCTTTTCAACAAACCTAAGGAAATATAATTTCTCTGCCAAAGAAATGTTCAGCCCTGAGCAGTCATAAAAAGTTTGATTGTTCTTTTAAAACGCTGACAGGAAATTAACTTCTTAGAAAAGTGTGTGTTCTATAAATTGATGCTATTTTTAATCTTGTAACGGTGACATTTCTGAGAATTTCTGTTCCAGGGAGGAATTTAATCGCATTCTCATACATGTTCACACAGTGTTCCTCTACAACTCATTAGCATATAAGCTTCAACACTTACCTTCAAAAAATACTCTGCAGCCTCAGCTGACCAGAACAGTATGTATGTATGTGTGTGGGGGAGTACAGATCTGCTTTGATTTGCTAAGTGATGCTATCCTCATCAGATAGCACAATGAAACTGTCCTCATCAGATAGTATGTCTATGTGTACCATCTCATCTGAACATGCCATATGTGCTAGACTGATAAATTAGGTATGTGTTTACTGTTGTGTATGTGAGGAAATGCACAAACATCACCCACCTACACAAAACATAACAAGGTTTCCACATTTGGCAGCGACTGCAACCCTGCTATCCACCTGTAGACCCCGTCAGTTCTTTGTACGTCAGTGTTGCGGTTGATCTCTTTGCTTATTCAATGAGCCTGCGTGGTTTTATTGAAACATCCTAATCCCTGAGGAGCAGAGAGAGAGAGAGAAGACGGGGGAAGCAAGAAGATTTATCTAACCAGGAACATGCAAACTAATGCCTTTCACAGGCTCATATCGGGACACAATGTGCCCACTTGCAGTCCTAATGGCTGCAGCTAGTGTATTCACTGAGTAATTACTATGGGAGATTTAGAAATATGCATAGCAGTTCGGGCTGGGAGAGCAAGCCTGAACTTGAGCATACTAAAGAGCGCATTAATCCTTTTTAATTCTATTAAGAATTGGTCTACAGCGGGATAAGAGGCCAGCAGAGTTCCAGAGACTATGTCTGTAATGCCTCGGAGACCCGCAGCGAAAAGCTCTTACTTAACAAAAAATTAATTCGCAAGGAAAGTTCCTTTCCCGTTCGCAGTTGAATCAGTTCACAGCGTTAAGCAGCTTTTATTTGATAGTAAACAAAGATAGGTTGAATTTTGTGAGGATTTTTACATCTCCATCAAAAGTAGGAGTGTAAGGAGATATCAGTACATTTGCGTATCGCGCTATCTTTTGTGATACTGTATCGAGTCTCGAAAAACAGTATTGATTTCTAATTAATAGTTTACATGCAAAGACTCGTGGCAGACAGCGGCTCTGATTGCATAAAAAGTAATGCAATGATGTTAGATGTTACGGGGACTGTGAAATGCAGATCCCACTGTTCAGATTGCATAAAAATGTATTAATTAATCGCATGATTGTTCATAATTAATCGCAAATTAATCAAATTTTTTATCTGTTCAAAATGTACCTTAAAGGGAGATTTGTCAAGTATTTAATACTCTCATCAACATGGGAGTGGGCAAATATGCTGCTTTATGCAAATGTATGTATATATCTATTATTGGAAATCAATTAACAACACAAAACAATGATAAATATTGTCCAGAAACCCTCACAGGTACTGCATTTAGCATAAAAATATGCTCAAATCATAACATGACAAACTCAAGACCAACAGGTAACAACAGCTGTCAGTGTGTCAGTGTGTTGACTTGACTTGCCTAATACAAGTGTAAGTGATACAAGTGTCCTTTCCTCAGACATGAACAGATACGCAGGTGAGCTACGTGCCTTCCACCTCACACTGTGTGTTGATCTGGATCAGCCCTCCCTCGCATCTGCCCTGTTGTTTTTGCACCAATCCAATTTCATAAAAATCTTATTGAGGAATTCCCCAAAGTTAAGCATGAGACAGAGGGAGAAAGTGGGTTTCTTTCCCAGTGAGGCGTGTGGACGGTAATGGCTTTCACCTGTTGAGATAAGAGTTCAAATACTAAATGACCACAGTGCCGGGCTACTGTTCCTACTGTGTGCACAGCCACAGCAGTGTAAATAGTGAGGCCCTTCTGCCTGCACCTCAGTAATCTGAACACACAGAATGTGCCTCAGCTTGTCGACCCCCCATTCATTTCCATTACAGGGCCAAAGGGCTAGCGGGGAGGACGCCACAGTCGCAGTGTAAACGAGATGTCATGTTTGACAGGGTGTGTAAGCTCAGCTCGGCGGAGCGGCCTACCTCAGTCACACACACCTCAACACGAGACAATAACAAGGAGCGCGGCACACACAGATAGACAAGAACCTGTCACACAAGCACAGGCATATACGTTGCTCAGGAATGAAAAACGTGTCTCCTTAGTTACAGTATTATGAAACAAAACAGGTCTGGAAACCACGATTGCATTCCTTCCCACCCTGACACCCCACGCCCATCACCCTCACTTGAACATATCTACCGCCCCATCTGTTCTGCCAACTGCTCCATTACTCCTTCCCTTCATTACTGGACCAGTTTTCCTGCTCCTCCTGTCCCCCCTTTACCCCAGCGTTATGCATTACTGAAGCTCTCTCTTTCTCATTTGCCCTCTCCGTCTGATCTGGGCTGCTTTTTATTCTGCTCCCTCGGCCTGGAAGAGAAAAAAAGAAATGAAAGAAAACGCCACAGACGCCCTCGACCTGTATCTGGCTAAGCATCTCCATGGTAGCATGACCCCCTGAAACAGCCCATCATGCCTCGCTGCACTCAAAAAGGACTGAGAGGAGGCAAGGAAGGGGCAAAGCGAGGAAGAAGAGAGAGAAAGAGAGAGAGAGCTGCAATGGAAGAAACTAGGAGAGCAGTGGAGTGGAAGCCTCCAAACAAAACAAGAGGTTAAATCACTTATCATTTCAGTGTTTATGTTTTGTTTCAGCCCAGATTTCCTTACCTCCTCACAGAGTCTGGCATCCTGTGCGCTGACTGACTAACAAGTGGCTTACTTTACCAACGCTGTTGCATGTGAGTAGCCAGAGACAACTGAGATGACATAAATATTGTGACATTGAGATTAAAGAGGACCTATTATGGTTTTATGCCTTTTCCCCCTTTCCTTTAGTGTGTTACATAGCTTTCTGTGCATGTAAAAGGTCTGCAAAGTTACAAAGTCCATGCCAGATGGGAGTTATTCTCCCCCACAGAAACGCTGCTCCTGAACTGCCTGAAACGTCTTGCTTGAAGTCCCGCCTTTTCTTCTGTAACGTGGTGATGTCATCAAGTAACACATTTGCATAATACCTGCCTAGCAGCTAGTTTGGCATGCCTTCAAACACAGCTATTTAGAGCAGAGTCTGAAGAGTTTGTTTCATCTGACCAATCAGAGTAGACTGGGCTTTTCGGGAGAGGGGCAACACAACTCATCCCAACTCATCACATACCGACACTTTGTTTTTATTTTCGACATCAAAACCGCCATAGTTCTCCTTGGCGCCACTTTAGGTTTATGCAATAAAACCACTATAGTTAGGTTTAGAAAAGAACTACATGGTTGGGCTTAAAACTACTACGTTTGTACAGAGAAAATGACACTGAACGTTGTGAACATGGGACACGAACGAACAGCTGATTGTAACGTGACGCACGGTACACAAACAGCGGTCTCCTGGATGAAAGCCTTGTGTTTGTTAGACCCATCCAGCTCCCCTCCCACCCACCTGGTGTGTCTATTTCGCTCTTTAAACTACGTCACCAGCGTTTACTGTTGCTGCGGATGGGTTTACATTATAGTTAATGGAATGCCCGGTGCGTTTCCATGCTGGTGCTAAAGGGTGCCGTGAGCAGCGGCACCGAACGCCGTGACAAAGCTTCGGTATTTGATGCCATGGGAATGAGAACGGGCTGGGGGGGAGCAGGAGCTCAAACACGTTTTAGATAGAGGGTGAAAAGAGGTGCTGCAGCACAGCAGGTATGAGCATCAAAGCATGTAAACATGTTCTAGTTGAAACCCAAAATACAAGTATGCACCTGAAAATGAGCACAATAGATCCTCTTTAAGTGTGTATCTCTGGTGCATTACTTTTCATTTTTGCTGATGCTAAAAATAATCGAGAACAGAAGAAGTTAAAAACATTCAACATTCAGTTTATTGGTTTGGTTTTTTGAGTACAGTGGTTATTTCTGCCTTTCTGGCGTTCACATACAAAACAAACAAACAACAATAACTGGGAACACAACAAAATATAGCTTTCTGATAATATCTGTGGCTCAGTCTAGTAGTTACAACAGATACAATAGTAACTCTCCGTACCTGATTGACACAAACGTAAATACAAACACTTAATAATAAACATGTAAAAACGGTCCAAAACTGGAACTAATACTTTTTTTGAAATTCTGTGTGGTTTATAAAATGACATAGCTATTTACATTCAATTTGAATAATTATCGTTTCAAGAGAAACAAATATAGTGTATGAGTTTGACATTAACAAAAAAAATAAACACTGATTATTAAAACTTGTGATAAAATATATAATATTGATTATAATTAGAAGGTTCCATTATGTACGTTCAAGTGCTATTAATAAAGATGCACAGGAGGGGTCGCAGCCACGTCGGCTCTCCTGTCAAGAGTGGCATAAATCAAGGTGCAGCTCAGAGATTGGAGTCCAGGAGGGGCAAAGGTCAAAGGTTACAAAATTCAGTCAAAGCTCCACCTCTGAGACACAGTCAAAGTGGTTAGTACACAGTAGTGGAAGGGGAAGAGAAGTCCTCCCCATCACTAACTTGGTTACACAAAAAGAAAGCTAGTGTTACAGCTCAAATACTGTGTTTTTTCTTTACAGGTTTAGTCATAGCAACGCCGGGCAGTCTGATTTGAGTTGTGGCACATCAGACGGTAAAGATGGTTAGAAGTTGAAGCTTGTTCCTTATCACTCGGCACAGAGCTGTCTTTACATCTGAGCTCTAATGGTCTCAGTTCACAGCTGCTGCTGGGTGATGCTTTCCACGCCGAGATCAGAAACAAAGAGGAGGCTTCCCTTTTCTCCTCTCTCTCACCCCCAGAGTGACCAGTTCTGCTTTGAAAGCTAACTAACTGCACTGACCAAAAAAATGCCTCCATCACAGAAGAAAACTATCGACATTAGCAGCTTCTAAAAATCCTCTTGAAAAATAGACATTTTTATTTATTTTTTCTCCATATATAAAAAAATATCACTATGCAGTTCTTTTCACTGGACGGGTTTGACTTGCAGTCAAAATGTGCTTCTTGTATTTCACGTGTGTGAGTGTGTGAACATTAGATTTCGGTGTGAATGTATCAGTATGCCCCAAAAAGAGCAAGTGTTAGATTGTACTCTTTTAAATCCTTCTCTTAGATTCCCTTTCTTAAAAAAAACTTCTCTTTCTGCTCCTCACCTGTGCTATCTGACATTCTCCCTGTCTTTCTGCAGTCCATCTTCTCTTATTGTCTCACTCCTGGGATGATTGTTATGTGCCTGCTAACAGACGGTCTGCTGGCTGGACAGTGGACTGTCCAGGGACATGCTCGTGGGAGACAGGTCTGGACGGGCGCACGGCTTAAACATGGAGGAGATGTAGAAGGCCTGCAGGCACAGACACAAAAGCACATCAGGAGATATACACAGACCACACACGCTGTCAATCATCCGCTGTTTATAAACACCACAAGGGATCAGAGTGAGGAAAATGAGGCTGTTGTTTAAGCTAGCTCAGGCAACAGAGAGCCGAGCAAATCCTGTGAAGCCAGAGATAACTGTTATTGGACTATTTAGACGTACCACCCAGTACGCAGTGAGCCCTCCCTGGATGAAGCCCGTGAGGACGTCAGTGGGGTGGTGGCGGTAGTCGGAGATGCGGCTCAGGCCGGTGTAGATGGCGATGATCACCAAGAGGAACTGTATTAGTGGGCGCAACAGCCGAGCTCCTCGCCACGACAACCGCGCCTGCAGGTAGAACTGCAAGAAAGAAGATAAATATCATTATATTGATACTGACTTTATAATTAGCACAGAAAAGTGAATTCATGCATGTGGGTGCTTGTGTGTTAATGCATGCCCCACAAACATAAACTAATAATTACGTCTAAACGTCTATGCGATTGTGTAAAGATGCTATATGCTCCTGATGAAGCTACAAGTCTGATGATATCAACCTTGAAAATCATGTTTTATTCAAGATGTCATGGAGAAGTACTACACTACCCACAATCCTAAGTGTAACAGCAACATCTCTGATTGGTGGAGATCGCTGTTACCAAGGAAATGTTTACCGCACCCACGGATGGCTAGTACTGGTACGTGCTGCTCCGTGCTCTGCTCAACGCGGCGGCTCATTTGGAGATATTCTCTTCTATTATGAGAATAGTTCACCGAAATGTGTTTTTAAAAACATTTGTGGCGATAAATAAGGCATGCAGTTGCTGAATCTGTCTTCATTTTAGATCGACAACGGTTAGTTTAAACGTTTTTCAGAGGCGGCGAGTCACCATTCACAACGGTTTATGGGATGAGTAGTTCCTTCACTCTTAAAATAATGACGTACACAGTCTTGTATGTTTTGCCTTTTTTCCATTTTTGTTTTGCTCCGAATCAAATGTTTTATGGTCACGATTCATCTCGAAGCTGGTTGGTTTGGTTCCATGTTTAAAACTCTTTATATAATGATTTTCTGAAATGTCAATAAATGGAGTGAATGAATGGGAAATTCACTTCCGGGCGGTCGCTGTTGTGCTCTATAAACACAGAGAGACCTTTAAGTTAAAAAATGTACATCCACTCAGTGTGCTACCCAGAGGGGGAAAAGAGAAGCTTGGCACGAGTCCATTAACACCATCTAAACCCCATTTCCTCCTTTTGTTCATCCTCATCTCCTGCCTCCGCGCAGAATGGATGTTTGTGTCTGTAAAAAATGGGGTCATGGGGCGAGCGTGATGCAGATACAGGGGGCTAACTTTATGAGGTCCGTCTGGACCAACAACCACTGGGGAGCACGTGGCCTACATTCCTGCGGTGAGGCCGACCCTTAACGGTTCCCACTCCTCCTATCCCGAATGAGAGCAGGTGTCACTGTTCCTGCTTTAAACGCTAGCAGCTAGTGGCGTGTAGCTACAGGTTTGACACAATCTCACCAGGTTGTCTGCAGTCGGCATGCGACGCTGTGAGTTTGTGCTTGCAGTGTGTGTGTGTGGAGAGGAGAGGAACAAACGGTCAACGGTCACAAACACTGATTGTCGCCCTCGTTTTTCTCACACCACTTCTTCCCTTCAGCACTTTACTCTTTTATTCCTCTTATTCAGTCTCCCCCTACTCATCCTTGTTTGTCTCTTTCTGCTCAGAGAGGAGCTGCTTTTCATTTGGACTCTTATAAGTGCAAATAGGGGAGGCAGGGATTTTCTTTTCTCCTCTTTGAGCATCCTCATTTAATTCATTTTAGCTATACACATTCACATATTTAAGTCACCTTAGACTATAATTTAAGGGTTAATGAGGGGGAAATACACGAGGAATGTGGACATTTTATGGTTAATAATGTGCTTTTGTCTCCCTCTAACTGTCGTTTCTCTCCCACAATGCACCCACGACTGCTGGGCAGTGCAGTGTGAGAGAAAGATGAAGAGACGGGTGGGGGGGGAGTTGAGAGGGTGTCTCTTGCTGAAAGAAGCCTGTCGATCTCTCAGCAGGCATATTCAGCCCTCCACCCCCTCCTCTAAATGAGACCCACAACAAGGCATCCTCTGTCTGCGTAGCCTCTTCATCTATTCATGTTCCCCGTGGAAAAACATTCTCCCTCATTCTCTAACTCCCCCACCCCCTCCCTCTGTGTCTCACCAGCTCTTTCAGCTCGGAGCTGGATGCCTTTGGAGAATTGCTGCTCTCAAACATCTCCTCCCTCACGATCAGGAAGTGTGAATATATTTTACAGCAGCATGTGCTGGTGTGTGTTTGCGCATGTTTAATTAGCTTATCTAGTTAATGGTTGCGCACAGTGCTCCTGGCCTCTAGGGATTTGTGTTGTCTCTAATAACTGAAAATGAAAGTTGTAATATTCCCCTAACATTGTAAACACAGCACCGAATACTGTAATTACACAACACAGGATCAGGTGGATGCCAAGGTCACATTCCAGATGTGTGTGTTTAAAAGCAACTTACTGCCAAGTAGAGCATGGTGTACATTGCAAAGGAAGCATGGCCGGAAAAAAAAGACTTCCTGAAAGAGAAGATCAATAAAAGAGGCCGAAGGTTACACATTAACTGCATAAGCTATTGTACGCCCCACCCTTAGTAAACACACCAAATCATTTCAGAGCAAGAACACACACCTTGCTTCCTCCACCATCTTCTCGTTAGGCTGCCGGCAGTCGACCTGGGACACGTAGCTGCCCGGAGTGCAGCCGATGGATGCATAGGTGATGTTACAGACTTCCAGGAAGTTGGGTCGCAGGCGCCCCACACTCAGCTTGGCCATATTGGTGAGAGACTGACCCACGCAGCAACCAAACAGGAAGCTCCCCAGCTCTTTGTACAGGCACGACACGTAGCAGTTTCGCACAAATGCCCGCGAGTTTACGCCTCGGAAACGCACCCGGTAGCATTCACCCAGTGCGATCTGAGAAGGAAAAAGTTTACATAAGTCATACAGTAGAGCTGCACAAATACAGTGAAAGTATATTTGTTTTAGTCTTAAAGGGCGGGTCCATCTGCGCTCTGTTCTGTTATTTTCAAATATATTTTTGCCCACTCAGCCGTTAGCAAAAAGCAGTGACGCTAATCAATAAGGTTATGAATAATGGAAATAACTGAAAGGGTTGGTTGAAGTGGGGTTGTATGTATACTCCCGCGTTCTGCGAGGTAAAATTACTGCTTTTGTGAATGTAGTCTGGTGGCTTTGAAGAGAGCGATATAACGGCTTCAGTTACTGTCGGAAAGGGCTGTTTAACGGCGAGGTAAAGCGGCCATGGACGGGAGCAGCAGAAAAATTGATTTTAGCCAACCTACAATAAATCAATATTAGTTTAAGTGTACGCTATATTTATATATATATATTTTATATTATATTATTATATATATTAATATTTTCACCACTTTACCTCGCCGTCAGACAGCCCTGTCTGACGGGGGACTGACTCCATTCGCAAAAACAGTCATTTTACCTCGTGGAACACATGAGTTGCTGGTCTACCGCTGCATCGATCGTTTAGTTTGTTTGTGTTGTTGTGTGACTTTTGAATCCGAACTAACGTGGCGTCCACACAGCAGTACATTGCTTAGCTTCTGTGTTCCAAACTGGGAGCATGCCGAACGCCATCTAAGTTACTGTATGTAACGTTAATACACTGACTGTAAGGATGTATGTATACTTTACATGTAGCAGCGTCATCATGCAGAAACCTACTTCCGCTCACATGAGAAATAGTTTTTAGAAGTGCTTGGGGAAATAGCATTTTGACGCTAAAACATACACACTTTGACCAAATACATAAGGAACACCATTGGAAAGCTGCAGAATGATATAAAGACCCGCCTTTTAAAAATAAACACATGCTGTGATGACAACTCACTGAATTCACTGTGCCAATACTTAACAGCTATTATTGTCTTACCGTTAGGCCAGTGATGGCTATACCACCAGCAATGAGCAGGCTGTCGGGGATGGCCTCCTTCGGCTCGTAGGGATAGGTGATGCTGGGGTCTCCACAGAAGAATCCTCGCTTGTACGCAGTCACTGCCTTCAACTCGCACGCAAAGAATGGGATGGAGGCTGATGAGATGAAGGGGAGAGAGGGAGGGGAGGCGGACAAAAAAACAAAACAAAAGATGGCTTGATGAATGTCTGTGAGCATGTGGTTCATGCAACAACGATCACAAACGAGATTGGTACAGTCGGCTAACATAAAGGTGGCCTCACAAGAGCATGAGAGGAGCAGCGTTAAAGAACAACAGTCATCTGGGGACATGATTTCCAGATTCCCAGAGGATGAAGCATTCCTCACATAGCTGCTTCCATCAGAGGAGAAGGGAGACGGAGAGATGAGAGACACAGAAAGACAGACAGACGAGGACATGGGCATGACGGTGGAGAATTAAGACGAGGAAGGAGGAAGGAGATGAGAGGGTGTGTTACACAGGAGTGTGCCAAAAGAGGACAATAAACCCATTGTAGGAAGAGCTAGGTATTTTGTTTTAACAATAAAGCTTTGTTCCAGTGGAAAGCATTAGAGCTGCAACGAATAATCGATTAGTTGTCAACTATTACATTTATCGCCAACTACCTTGATAAGCGATTAATCTGTTTGAGTCATGTTTTAAGAAAAAAAAGTCAAAAGTCTCTGATTCCAGCTTCTTAAATGTGAATATTTTCTGGTTTCTTTACTCCTCTATGACAGTAAATTGAATATCTTTGAGTTGTGGACAAAACAAGACATTTAAGGACGTCATCTTGGGCTTTGGGAAACACTGATCGACATTTTTCACATTTTTCTGACATTTTATAGCGTGCTTGCCAACCCTCGAGATTTTCCCAGGACACTCCCGTTTTTCATTGCCGTTTCTGGGTCACAATTCTCCCGTATTTCTCCCGATTTATGACAAATGTTCACACCTTTTTTCCCCTTTTCGTTATCTCAACCTGTTTCTGGCACTGTACAGCATGTAAAAGTTTCCTCCCAGACAACAATACCGCTACACCAAATGTTGTTTCCTGGTGGAAGAGATGCTCGAGACAACGCTGTGTGAGCTGCGGTCGCCGCTGGTTTCAATGCACATTGTCAGTGCGCGCTGCACCCAAAGTTGGGCTTTGCTCTATGCAGAAAAAAAGCCGTCTTGGCGTGGCGCAAGCCATTGGAAATAACGGGTTTCAAAGCACAGTGGTGCCGTTGTTGCGTTGTGAACGAAAGGACCTTCAGTGACTGAGAAAAGGAGAGAAAAATGGAGAGTAGGAGAAAGAAATAGACCTACTCAAGCTGATGCCAGAGATTCACACAAGTTCACACTAGAGGGGCCAATTACTCTGTATTCATTCCTGAGAATTAAAAGTATTTAACATAACACTGCCGTTGCAGTGTACATTATAATTATAATTATTTTGCAATTTTCATTCTTTAAAAGCCAGAATGCAGGAATCAAAGTCTTTGAAACTCAAATTTTCCACCTTGGTTTCGAAATCCTCCCCATTTTTGAGGTTTCAAGGTTGGCAAGTATGTTTCATAGACTAAACAACCAATAAATTAATAATCAACAGATTAAGTGACGATGAAAGAAATTGTTAGTTGCAGCCCTAGAAATAAGTGACTTTTAATTCAACCCATTTAATCTTATATTAACATTTGCCCTACATGTGTGCTCACTACATTTCCTGGTTGGTCACTAATTATAAGAACTCCGTATCAGGTGAAAGTGGGTCAAGGTCTGGCAGGCTTGAGCAAACATGCCTCACAGCCGGATGGGGAAAGTTCATTGAGTAAAAGTTGTGCATCGTTTTAATGATGACAAAAAGGGAAAAGTGTTTGTAGTGTTTGTGTTTGTGTTTGTATCTCCAGAAACGGGAGCCGAGCTACGCAGCTTTTATTCTGTGTTGTACTTCCAACTAATAACCAGTAGCCCTTTAAAAAGCCTGCTCTATTTGTCTGTCCAGTATCTATCCCATGTCCCCTCATCACCCCGTGGAATGCAGCGAGAACATGGGACTAATCATTAACCTCTGTGCCTCTTCCTGTCATCCCAGGCCTGCTGGTTGGCTGGAACGCACCCAGGCCAAAACACTGCTCCTGCCAGGGAAACTCTCAGACTACGTGACTGTGTAGCACACAGGATACACACTTGAAATCAGGCAAAAGGAACAACACACTCAAACACAAACAATGGCAGGCAAACATGTCTTGAAGTATGATGAATCAACAATTATTAACCAACAAAAGGCAGGGCGTGAATACCTATATAACTCGGCCCACTCTGAGATATGTCCACATTGTTTCACTTTTATTATTCTGTGTTTGCTATCGCACCCACGCAGTCAAACCGCTCATTCACCCTCACTGAACTGATAAAGGATAACAAGAAAATAATCTATAGGTTTTGAGGCTATCAGCACAGAAAACACACGAGGAGGCAACTCCTAACAGCTGTGTGACGACAGCTGATTAAGGATGTTATACTGTAGTCAAAAATGTGCTAGTGACCTCTGTAGTCAAAGTCACGCTGCCCCGGAAGAAAGACATAACACAGATAAACGCCGGCCCTCTGGCATATAATTTAAGAGAGGCCTCAGTCAGAAAGTGAGAGAGGGAAACACGTTGCAGGCAGATAGCAGGAGGCTGTGACGCCAACAAGGAGAGAGAGATAGGAAACACCTCTCATCTGACCCCGATCTATCATCCAGCTCATTCAGTCGCCACGTCTACAGGCGTCTCCTCACACACACACACTTACATAAATGACATAAATGTACAGACACATCCACATACAGGTCACATGCAGGTGCTATCTGTTTTTTTAGATAGAGGAATTTATGATAATGGATCTATTCGTCTTTTATTTTGAAGTTCTGGTGTTGTCTGGTCAGAATTCCTGCCTTTATAACAAATGTCAGCTGAATCTTGACAAACCTTTGGATTATTACTATGACGTCTCGTTTCCTCATAGCTGTGTGTACGTATGCGAGTCAACCGGAAGTTCATTCATTCCTATTGGAACATCTGTGATATCCGGTGAGTTTGCGAAACCTTTGGTTTTTTGGTATCAAGTATGTTGAAAAATGGAACTTTTGCAGCAGATAACAGAAAGTCCGTATGCATTGTGTGCCACAGGAAGTTAGCAGCATGCTGGGGAATTAGCAAATTAATAAACTGATTGATGAACTGATTGATGAATAAAGCTCTATTTATAAATGTTTTCCTAATAAAAAAGCTCAACAGCAACAGTTTCAGTAATGATATATATCACAATATAGCATGTTTTCTGGTCTATATGCAATAACTACATGGTAAAGCCTATGTTTGTATACTCCTGTGAGAATTAAATACTTGACAAATGAAGTATAGAGTTTTTTCTCATTTAATTAAGAACTTTAGTGCAGAATGAACATAACAGTTTCAAGTAAAATTATAAAGAAAACAAAATATTTCCACGTATACACTGTTTGTTAATCACATTGAATATAGTGGTAATATAAAGTGTAATGTAAAAACAAAACCGCAATCTTCAAATGATATTCCCTCAAAATACTTCACATCAGATTTTCTGAGAAATTTCAGTTAATATGTGTTTGTTATTATCAATTTAGATGTAATTGTGTATCACGATATCTCAATTTATGATTTCATCACGATACGATTCTGTCTTACAACGTTGAATTTTGTGGGCACTGTGTTGCCATCATTTAGTGGTGGTGTTCTCAATGAACATTGCATATCTTTAAACAGTAATGTTACACAAAACTGCTTGCTTTAAGTATTTGTGATTAGCTTATATTAAGTATTATATTGTTGGAATATTAGATAAATATAAGTCTTTTTTTCTTGTTAATTTAAAAAAAAAAAAAAAATGAACATCCTGAATGGAGGTTTCCTGGTTCCTTTCTGCCACCTGCATAAAATGCAGACACGTCATTTAATCTCCTAATCGTAATCCTTTTATCTGTGTGTGTCATACCTTGGTGGAGACCTGCAGAGATATGTTCTCCGGTTCATCTCTGGTTCAAACTGAGTGGGAGTGGACTTTTTTTTTTGGTATAGCGATGAACGGTGTAAGAGAACAGCCTGTTTGAAGTGCTCAAATGTCGCAACACAAACTACAGCTTTTGACATTTACCCTGCCATAAATGAACTGCTCCGCATGTAATGAGGTCAATTTTGTGGCAAATATTGCTTTCCATACCACCCATTAACCTGCTTCCTCTGTGTCCTCATCAGATTCCACCATATGGACGCTCCTCTCTCAATAATCAATATTTTTGCTGCCCTGGCAGAGAGTTAATGGACAGATTCTCCATTAAGGACCAAACACTCTGCGGTTACAGTGGGAACATGGACATTTTAAGGGATCACTTTCAATACATGTGGAGGTCTAATGGGATCCACGAAGTGCTGAGCCAGATACCAGCATAATTTATGACCTCAGACCTGCCAGTGCTGACGGCTTGTGTTGTTTTCCCCCCATTTCTGCATGCAGTCCATGGACAGGCTCGGCACCGATGGCCACGAACCAAAGCTCACTCCAATGTGGCAAAGCTGTTTGCAAAGCTTCTCAATAAAATAAATCCACCAACCACAGTTGTGTCAGTGCTGTAGAACAAATAAAAAACAAACCGATGGTGCTAGAAAACCACATGCAAAGCTATTCTACACCATCCTGTACAAATTACAAGCTCCCGTGTCACAGTCAACCTCTATGCTTTACAACTACATTAAAACTGTTTTCACAACAAGACATGAAAACACTCCAGAGACCCTCACATCATCTGTCAGGCAGCTGTGAGCAAACCTCTGCACCTGGCCAAGACATGCTCAAAAGAGAGAGAGAGAGAGAGCCGGGCCAGGAGGGTCTGCGAGGGGACCCAAGAGGAGGCGGAGGAGTGGGTCGGCTCACACAGCCAGGCCAGAATGTGCTGCTCGCTGGGCCTGACACTCAAAGCAGGAATGCTTTCAAATAGTCAAAAGGGACAGAAAGAAAGAAGGGGGGGAAAGAAGAGAAGGAGGGAGGGAGGAGAAGAGGAGGAATGAGAGCAGAGGGGATATGTGCCTCGCTCTGAGAAACTCTTCTGGTTCTAATTTACACATCTATGACCACAGCCCAGAATGAGCTCACTGTGAGAGGAGAACAACAACAACCAAAAGCTAGAAATAAAAAAAAAGAAAAGTGATTAAAGACAGAGCGCAAAAGAAATAGGGCAGATGATAGTTAGTCATCCACATGCTTTACGCTGATCAATACGGCGTCAAACTAAAAACTAGGCTAAAATGCATAGCCAGGAGGCCAGAGAATTGACAAATGAGGGTGAGGGCGGTAATACCGGGGTGAGAGAAAACTGGAGAGATGGAGCCAAGAGAGATGCGGCGAGGGTTTCTCTACGGAGAACAGCAGACGGAGGCGATTAGTGGTGGTTCTGGAATGTGAGGGTCAGAGATCTGGGCTCTGTTGGGACCCGCTCTGTAAACACGACCCCACGTCAACCAGCAGAATATCCCCAACGCACACTCAGACTCAACACACAGAAAAACCACACTGGGATGCAAACAAACCAAACCCGCAGCCACATAGACAACCAAACAAACCACCAAAACAACCCACCAGCATCTAGAAAATCAACCAAATAAACCACGCAACAGCAGCCTCACTATCACAGATGCACGAACTGCTGGGGATGCTGCTGGTGTCGGACAAACAGCCTCATAGATCAGCACGACACTCAGCCTAAAGCGATATCTGAGCCACGGTAACGACCATCTGCTTCATCACATCCAATAATGTTTGCCTCGTTCTACATTTGCCCTTTGATAGAGCTGGAGGACAGACAATTAGTGAGTGACCTGTCAACACAGGTCCATTTGGCCTGCGGTTTAGGACCAGGCTGAGCTTGGGCTGCGGCCCAGCTTGCTACAGCACCCTTCAGGGGTGGTCCACCCTCGCTGGGGCCCCTCACCAGCTTGCATGTGCCAATGTTTCCCAGCTAAATTTTATTAAGCTGCTTGTTTACCTAAAAGTCAACCCTGCAAAAAAAAAAAAAAAGCAAGCTGGTGAAGTGAACCCTGAAGTGTTGTTATTTGAATCTTTGCGAGCGTGATAATCCCCGGTAACGACATTACAAGAAGCAGTGTGACGGCCTGTTTGACATGCTCATAAATAGCAGTCACCAGTTGGGCTGGATGGGCTTGTACAATCATTTGTGCAATAATGACTTTAACTGCACAAAGCTGCCTTTGTGAGCTAGCCTTGATCTGTTCTTTCATCTATTTACTATTCAGTTTGAGTCAGGTACTTTAAGGGCAAACTCCAGTCTTTTATGTTTCACCTGATATAAAAAATCTTTGTTTGAAGAAGCAGACTGTATGCACCATCACACAAAAGACCACAGAGAGAGAAACACAGAGAGTCTGTTGTATTGTTGGGCAGGTAACAATTAAAGAGGAGGCGTCATCCGCACCAAGGCTGTGATTATGATTGGCAACTATAAACTGCCACAAAGACAATTAAAGTACTGTACGTGTATGTGAGTGTCCTAGAAGGTGGCTCTTCCTGTTCATCCATGGTGGCCAGTCCAGGTGTGGTGACGTCCATGGATGTATAAAGAGAACTGGATACAGCGTTGGTAGGCGGGCTCCCGTTCATTCCTATGAGAGCTGCTCAGTGGCGCATGAAGCCAAAATGGCTCGACTGCTGATAAATGTACCCGGATCAACCAGCGATCTTGCATCTATTTGGCACAGTAGCGTTTCCTTTAACTCCGCCTCCCAGCCCTCGCTCCATCCTCAGTCTGGGTCTCATTCACATGAACGGAGGAAGGAAAATACCTCTGGATTCAGCTATTAGTGCATTTTACAACTTATAGGACCTCATGATTTAAATGAGGGCTATTCAAGTGTTCGTACTGGGGAGTTGATTTACCTCAAAAAAAATTATGCGCTGAGTTACAGACGTCTCTTTTCCAATGTAAGTCTATGGGGAAAAGTCTTTTTGGGCCCAATGGCATCACATGACGGACATGGAAGTTGTAGAAAATTTGCTTCAAAGCCCGGCGCACTTCCTGGGAGCTTGGTGGGGTCAGGCTGAGTGGTGCTCACCTGCTCTGACACATTTATTTTTCCATAATTAGCTGCATTGTGCTGAGAGACTCTGTTTTGTCTGCCCTGATGGCGCACAAAGAGACAAATCAGTGAAGAACAAAGAGGGATTGAGGAGCCACAACAGTCTTGGATCTTTGTTAACCATCTGCTATCATCAGCATCTCCTGCTCCAAACAGCCTCTTTAAGTTGACACCCAACGCCTCATTTATCACGACACATTTGATGTGCAAAATCAAAAAAAATAAAGTGTCTGTAAACTAAGCTGCAATGTTTTTTTTCCCAGCTGCCTTTATGTTGCTTCGCGAGCATACTAGGAGAGCTCCTGCTTGCCCCTCTCTCTCTGTTACTGTTACAGCTGGCTGGTGGAGACATGCTCCCCACAGCTGCTTCTGTTCTCTCCACACTTCACTGACCTGCTTCCTGGAGCCCGGCTCTGGAGTTCAGGGCAAGAGCGGTGAGGTCTGAAGTGGTTCTGTCTGTCTGCCTGTCTGAATCAGCAGGAACATAAAGGACCAGCCACTCTGGTATGCACCTTGGAGACTTTAAAAGGAGCTCACCGGTGGTTTTTGTGGTGTGAAGGTGAGGGTGCGTGCAGCAGAGAGATGAGGGCTTGCATGTGAGAACGACACACGGGGTTGTGGTTGAGACAGCTGAGGAGGTATTTGGCACGGAGCAGCCTAATTGTGGTTGTACTGTATGTATGTATGTATGGCAGGAGTTTTGTCTGTTTTGTCAGCGTGTTTTGGTTTGCATGGGAACATGCAGCTGGAACAACTTCAGAGCGGAGCTTGAGAGGATGAAGGAAGGGAAAAGGCGCCAGCAGGTGAGATGTTACACAATGATAAAACGCTCCCGATGATGGGTAACGCCATGGCGCCAAAGGGGGGGCGGAGGGGGCTGTCTAAGTCTCCTTATAAAGAGGCGAAGTCCCGCCCCTTCCGGTGGATTACCATGGGACCTTATTCGGAAAAATATGAACGTTAGTCAGCGGCGAGAGACAAAGATTTTTTTAATCCCGTTTGAATTGTGCCATGAATCACACGTCTCTCTTGCTGAAGCTACAATGCCTGTGTGTTTCGTACTGGGATGTACTCACACGAGTAGCAGGTCTGATCCTTCTTTCGCTTCCCGGCTGATAAAAAGACCAGGAGTCACTGGACAAAACACATCAGGTAAGATAACGTTTCATTTGTGCGTGGAACATAGCTAAGTTAGCTATCTAGCTAGTGTTGGTGACGTATATTGTGCGAGACGAGGGGTGTAGTTCAGTGAGCGGTTTAACACAAAGTTAAATAAGGTCCCATGGTGGTCCACCGGAAGGGGAGGTACGTCGTCTCTCTATGGGGGGAACAGACAGAAGAGGACGAGTCATTAAGGCCCCGACACGCCAAGCTGACGGTCAGCCATTGGACAGTTTGGGACCGTCGGTACGTGTCTGTCGGCCTAGTTTTTGCGGTGTGTCCCGCACCTTCGACTCTAATCTGCCCGTGTCGAAGGCTTTTCAGCTAATTCAGCGTGTTGAATCGGCGGCGGAGCCCGTCAGTGATAGAAATCACTCTGATTGGCTGTTCAGCTTAAACAAATCACTGTACGAGAAGAAAAACAGTGTGAGAAAAGTGAGGAAAGCAAGCCAACGAGTCATGAGGAAAAACACAGAAGGCTCTTGTCATTTTTCATCTTCATCTCATCTGATCATTCCAGTACACAGATATTTTCACAACGACATGGCCATCTGGAATGAAGCTAAGTGGTGAGTGAGAGTGATGTGAAAATGGTCAGCAAATGCCGCTTTGTTTCATGTACGTATCATAACAACGGCTTGTATATCCGCCGTCTTCAGTCTTCCGGTTTCCCTTTTTGAATGACGAATACAGACTACCGCTACCTGCTAGTGTGGAGAGTTATTTCATCTCACGTAGGCGCAGAACGTCTGTGGTAGTTGGCCGTCGGCTGTAGTCTTTGCGGTGTGTTCAAATGCAAATTGTCGGCCAAGAAAAAGGCGACGTGAGGCGACCAAACAGTCGGCCTTCATTGCCGCTAGTTCTTTAATGTTGGCTTGGTGTGTCTGGGCCTTTAGTTCTGACAGATGGGGCTGTATTCAGATTCAGGTAGATACTTCGATGGTAAGCCTCTCCAAAAAACCCATTCTAGCTAATGAGCACTGAGGATTAGAGCACTATACACATCTTTGTTCAGTCATTACGGCTAATACCTATGGACCACCCTGGGCACTTACGGAACCGGCATCGAGGAGAAGATTGCAGCTGCCTCATTAAAAGTACATTTGAAGCTATTTGCTGTCTGAACCGTCTCAGCGCTACTTCCTCCTCACAAGGACATAAACAGACAGCTGTGGGTAAGGTCCCTCAGGCGCCCCTGGGTCTGACCTCTGACCCCTACTGTAGATCTTCAACCCCTTCCACGCCTCATGCTACTCTCCCACCCTGGGGCTGATCACTCACTCAGGCTCTTACTTGCCCCTCAGCCTTCAGGCACCTGAGACATTTCTGAACCGACTCCGGTGAGCTAATGGGTGAGAGAAGACGTATTGACAGCAGAGCACATGTGCCCATATAGTCTGTCTGAGGACGGGTGCAGACTAATGGATTCCTGAAGCTCTGCAGTGCTGTCAAATGGGAAGGAGATGCATTAGCACACTAACGAGAGAGAGAGCGAGCGAAATCACTTCTTCCACTGACTAATGATTTGACTGAGCCGTCTTTAATGGTTCTCCATCTGTCAGCCGCAGAGAAACACCAGCGTGTTCCATAACTTCGGAGCCTGTTTGATCAGTTCCTAAAATGCGCAGCAAAAACAGGACCGGCAAATTTTGTCAACAAACAGCACGCACATGGCAGCTGTAGTAGAGTGTCCATGTTAGCAGCCACGACGATGACGCATACACACAAAAATGCCCACACCCACACTTTTACTCAAAAGCACGCTCACACACACACACAGGAGACAATTTAATATTCCTGGCCCTAAACACACACTGACATGCTGTGACGTGTCGGCCTCTAGCTGTCTCACTCGGCAGCTTTCTCTGCCAAAATAACAGAACCACGAATCATAAACCCGCCGCCCGCCCAAAACACACATGCAAACGTAAAAACACACACATACACACACACCTTGCTACGTTGCTGGAACACCTTCAGTCTCAAAATAGAGTTTGCCTGAAGAAAAGAGGAGGAAAAGAGAAGGGAGCTAAAGCAGAGATAAGCTGGAAAGAGGGAGCCTTTTTAGAATTCAGATCACTCCGGTAGATACCGGCCCACTCTTCCTGGCATGCTGCTTCACGTCCAGAACAAAAACACACACTTAACAGTGATCAACTGATTCCAGGTTTCTCTTTCTGTATTATCCACAAACTAGTTCTGTTTTTACTACTGAATGAAATCACTTCCGATTGTTTTATATAGACAAACATATTATGGCTGTCCTCGACCACAAACATTCCTGGTGTATGTTAATAAAGTATTTTTAATTCACAATCTGTATGCCTCTGATGTTTTCCAGACTGCCATCCTACACCAAGGAGTCCTTGGCAAGGACTTCCTTTCAAAGTAAGCTGGACAGTCACTGTTTTTATTGTTATTTGACTACTCTGAAGAGTACCTGGTTTTCTACTTCAACATTTCCAACACCAAGTTTCCTGACAAAGTGCAGCTCTTAATCGACTAACACTACGATACGATTTTGTCGACTAATTGATTAGTTCATCTAATCGACAGATCTGTAAAACTGAGTTCGTCCACAAAGAATCACACAAAAGCACAACTTAAAATGTTTACCACAGATGTGCTCATAAGTTTCTTGGAAATAAGTCATTCATTATGAAAAAAACATACAAAACGACTAATCAAAAGAAGAAGTTTGCATTCGAAATTCCACACTAACATGCTATTTAGTACGCTAAAACAGTATATGAGATTTTTTAGTATGTCAAAAACCTGAGTATGAAACCAATAGTAAGGGAATTGCATACTATTTCCGGTGAAATATTACAGTATGCAAAGGCTGGACACTACAGTGGCATAAATATCCCACAACGCAATGCAGTAGTAACGACAACGTTCTTAACAGACGTTAACAATAACATAACAGCTCTGTATCGTCAATCACGCTTCAATTTAAAGGACCAGTGTGTAACATTTATGGGGATCTCTTGGCAGAAATGGAATATAATATTAATAATTATGTGTTCTTTAGTGTATAATCACCTGAAAATAAGAATTGTTGTGTTTTCGTTACCTTAGAATGAGCCGTTTATATCTTTAACTTTTCCTGCTTAGGCCGGAGTCGATAACATTACTCGCTCCCGTCGCCGCCGCTCTCTCTCTCTTGCTTCACCACTCACTTCCCAAGTACGCACATACTCTACGCATTTCCGTTTTTACAACGGCCAACATGGCAATCCTACACGCTTAGCACGCTGTAACCTGCAACCTCACCGCTAGATACCGCCAGATCCTACACACTGTTCCTTTAAGTGTAAGTATAAGATTTCACTTTGCTTGGCGTAATATTTTTTTAAAATTAGTTCAGGCTTTATGATTCTCACAAATCATCATTTGGTCACATGAGGTTGGCACGGTTCCCATGGTTATGTTGAACAACAGTACACATATTGGGTATGTAGTGCGTAGTATGCGATTTCGAATGCAGTCAAAATCTTAGTCGAATAAGACCAAAACAACCGATTAGTCGACTAATCGACTACGATGAGGCAGTCCTAAAATATTTGCAGTTTATCAACACTGTGAATCATTTTTTTCTCTTTTGCATTATTTTAACCCAGCCTAACATCTTGTGCATATCAAGTGTCGAAACAATTTCACAGTTAACCTCTACAAGAGGGTCAAGCCTTGTGGCTATCATAATGCTCCTCTAAGCTGTATAATGTGCTAATAGTAGGGTTTCAAGTGCCACTTCCAATCATTTCCCAATTACTCTTAAGAGAAGCAATAACTGGCTTTATTGGGGGTGATGACAGAGTGGGGACCACCTGTGCAGGAGGGAAACAGCAGTGCAGGCTGGGAGGCCTGTCCCTGCACGCTCTGCAGAATATGACAAACAACCCGACACCTCCTGACCTCTGGGCGGCTGGACGCTAGATCTTATAGCTGCAGCCACAGGGCGCGGATTTTGTCAGGTCTGTCCCGTTCAAACCCCAACAGTCCCACCGACCAGGAATGTATGCACACACTTAAGACACACAAGTAAACACTTGCATCCTGCAGCTCACGTGGAAAGTACTGACACTGAGCTGAACCAGAACAATCCATCTCTGTGCAGCATCCATCATGTGCGTGTCAGAACGGCGCCTTAAAAAACACTGGAGCACAACAAAGTTAGACAAGCCCGGTGTTGAGTAAGAGCATGATCAGGTAATATGAGTCAAAGCCTCAGTTAATGTCCTCAAAATCCCTGCATTTCACAACACACAGATTAAAGTTCATATACTGACTTTATGTCCTTTAAATGTGAAATAAAAAGTGAAACACATGGAGAGGCTGTGACAGACCACTGTGGAATCCCTCTTCTGCTGATAACATAATGAGGATGGGATGCTTCGGGGTGAAATTCCACAGTTACAGTAGTGAATGAGCCCCTTTAACAGGATGAATAAGGCCGGCGGCTCAACTGTCTGAGGGAATGTGATGAGGGCATTTTTAAGGGAAAAGTGGGTTAGTCAGAGATAAGGGGGTTTAGCTAAATAAAGGGCCCAATTCATCCCCACTAAGTGATGGCATTCACAGATGAGTCAAGGTCAGGCTGCTGGTGATAACTGACATGATGGTTAACAGAGCAGAGGCAGGCAGTCAGACAGCCAGGAATCTGTAAGTAATCTCATCTCTAATTAGATCTCCCAGTAGCAAGAATGAGTGTAACAATACATTATATTGTATATTGTTATTATATTATATTATATTGTCAGTTCACAGTGTAGTGAACAATTCTGCACTAAGCATGGGCAATCTATTGATATTATTAAAGATGTTCCGATACCATTTTTTCCTTCCCGATACCTGAACTTGCGGTATCAGCGATACAAAGTACCAATCCGATAACAGCACCCCTCGAAACGGAAGCCGTACAAATCCAACAAGTTTGTTGGATTGACCTCTGTGAAATATTGCCAAATGGCTGACATTTTCCTCGCTCTGACTTGTTGTTTGCTATCGTCACGTGACAAACTACCTGCAACCAGTTCTTCTTCGCTGCTCTAAAACAGTAGTTGCCAGTGGCAGCCATGATACATCCAGGGCAACAGCACAGTTAAGGTTACTGCTTTAGAGCGGAAAAGAAAAATAATTTCCAGTTAAACAAGTTGATTTTTTTCTGGGTTAATAAATTGTGGTTTCGGATCGGTGCATAGACTGGCGTACTTGCCGATAAAAATGTGTGTGTAAATGCCACTAATTTCTTTAACGCATTAACGCAGCTGGTGATTTTTAAGTTGTAGCGGACTCAGTTTTGAGTGAAGATACCAGTATCATATGAAACTAAAAAACCTAATGAATCAATTGGTACCAACAATGTCATACTAGCTTGTTGACAAGGAGGCTAAATAACGCTCCAAATTCCAAACAAATATGTGAATGAAAATGGGTTCTATGGATATCCACAAGTCTTTACAGACATGCCCACTTTATGATAATCACATGCAGTTTGTGGCAAGTCATAGTCAAGTCAGCACACTGACACACTGACAGCTGTTGTTGTCTGTTGGGCTGTAGTTTGCCATGTTATGATTTGAGCATATTTTAATGCTAAATGCAGTACCTGTGAGGGTTTCTAGACAATATTTGTAATTGTTTTGTGTTATTAATTGATTTCCAATAATACATTTATATTTAAATTTGCATAAAGCAAGCATATTTGCCCACATGTGATTAATCGCGGTTAACTATTTGAATCAATTGACAGCCCTAATACCAACCTATCAAATTACACGTAAACTTTTTCAATTGTTACATCAGCAGCGAGAAGGTGAACTCCTTTGACTTCAGTCACAAGACTAGCCGACTCTCTAAATCCTCTCAGCTGTGACTAGCTAGAGGCTCAGTGACTCAGTCTCAGTGTTGTAATCTAGTCCGAGGGGGATAAAAGGGTTAAGGGCACGCAATTTTTGTGGGAAAGCCAGTGGCGTGCTCAGCGTGCGTCTCAGGAGGAGAACTGAGAGAGACCATTTCCTCTGTAGTGCTGACTGATGCTGGGTCGCTAGCCACTTCCTAAACCCAAAACAAAAGCTGCTGAGGAGTGTGTAGAGTGAACAACTAATAGCATACCTGCAGGGGTTAAGAATAATGTTTGCTGGTGAGTTTCCTGTGCTTTAACTGCCAACGAGACAGAGACCTGTCAGTCTGCCTGGACGGGTTACGCCTCTCTCGTGTTTTCCGAATAATGTCAAACAACAACACTGTTGCTCCCTTCCCCATCAGAGTCATGCGAGCTGACGACATGAAACTTATGAAATTATACAATCTCACTCTTCACTGATTATCACAGTCCAGTACAGCAGGTACCTCCGGCACGGTTTTCCCCACTTCACTGAACAGAGGAGGAAAATAATTAAGTACTTTTTTTTACTTTTACTTTTTCCTCCCCTTCATTTCTCTAGACACTAGATTCTTGCCAGATTACACATGAAAATCTCCTTTAATAAGATGCTGTTTGAACTACTAAACACATGAATCAGTTCAACCAAGCATGACATGAACAAACTACAGTACACTATTAAAATACTGCCTACATCGTATTGCAAATAATACTATTTAACTTCTACTAGGTGAAATTGAGAATGAAATTCACTTTTTGTTTTTACTGTCCTGTTTACGAGGATATAGCGGATGTACTTTTTAGTAAAATGACCTCCGTTTATGGCTGGATAACTATAAAAAACTTGAGCTGTGCTTCAGGAAGGGAACCTTTTTCGAAGGCAGAATATTGTGTTTAGGACAGAGCGATAAAATAACCTGTAATTTTGTAATTGAATGAAATGTTATGAAATGTTTGACCGCTGCAACTGTATTTTTGGTGTCTCGTAAACCCATGAGGGGTTGGGCACTTTGTGTGCATGACACGAAAATAAAGAATCAATCAGTCAATCTACTTTGGGCACTTGTGAACATGTTACTGCTAATAATTCCTCTCTTTGGTCTCGCCACATTTATGTAACTAAATGATTTCTTTTGATGAAAAGTTCAATCTCACATTATTACAATAATTTATCAGCTACGAGGGCACAATGAGGGAACGGGTAATGTGATCATCAGCTGCTTTATATTGAATCCAAACTTGCTACAATTACAGATGTCTCTGATATTATAGGTGTGCATATGATGGATAGTGCTGATTATGATTAATTTGAGAATTTGTATCACCTATACATTGTTTGCCATTTCTAAAGTTACAATACAAAACATTTGCAAGTGTGTTTTTCTCCATTATAAGTTAGAAATATTTGCGTTTTGTGACTTCTGGTTACACAAATTAAGCAAAAGGTATATATATTATAGATATTGTGATATAAAATAAACTCTTATTGTTGTATATATTATATATATATATATATATATATACCAGAAATACTGTAATTTACATTTCTTTTATTTATATACTGTTGCCACTTTATCTACATTTTTTTACCTCACATTTAAACATGTTTACAGTCTTGTAAATGTTTACTATTTGTATATTGTGCTCATTCTGGTATATTTTTAATAGAGTGAAGATACTGTCATCATATGAAACTAGAAAACCCAATGAATCCATTGATGTGTCAACCATGTCATAGTAGCTTGTCAAGAAGGAGGCTAAATAACGCTCCAAACTTACGCTAAATTTTGGCAAGGAAAAACCGGCATGTCCATTTTCAAAGGGGTCCCTTGACCTCTGACCTCAAGATATGTGAATGAAAATGGGTTCTATGGGTACCCACGAGTCTCCCCTTTACAGACATGCCCACTTTATGATAATCACATGCAGTTTGGGGCAAGTCATAGTCAAGTCAGCACACTGACACACTGACAGCTGTTGTTGCCTGTTGGGCTGCAGTTTGTCATGTTATGATTTGAGCATATGTTTGTTATTCTAAATGTAGTACCTGTGAGGGTTTCTGGACAATATTTGTCATCGTTTTGTGTTGTTACTTTTCACAGTTAGCTTATTAAATCTTCTATAAAGTGGAAGTTATTATGGAGATTTTGACCACTCCAGTATTATGGTTATGTCGGTGGCCTCTGTCCACATGTTGTTACTGATGTTTCTAAATCTCCTTGTGAAAGCTGGTGGTTGATTTTTATTGAATTATAAGCCTGTAAATGATGTGTGGCTGACAGAGTCAGTGGGCCTAAAGCTGCTGCTGCAGTATAGTGAGTGAGAGAGGCTAAAGAGCTCAGTGAACTGAGGTAATTTTCGGCACGAGAACACAAGCATGTTTTTTATCCCGATTCCCACGTTCTTCTCCCGGGAACTTTGGGGAGTTACCATGGGAACAGATGAATTCCCGGGACAACTCTGCTCCTGCCAGCTGAGCTGAGCCCCCTCCTCTCTCTCTCTCTCTCTCTCTCTCTCTCTCTCTCTCTCTCCCTCTCCATCCCTCCATCCCTCCCTTCCTCCTCCTGCCCCCACGTGTGTACCAAGGGGAACAAGCTGAAAGTTTGAACAGTTTTCCATTTGACTTCTGGAAAACTGCTTTGCAGCTTCGTTAACTTTAACAAATCCCCCCATGCAATGTGTTTTTTCCTCTAGAAAGCCAACTTCATTTAACCTCCTTGTAACCTTCCAACATGTGATCTACAAAAAGCTTGTGTTGTTGACAACATGCAATCAAACAGACGAGCTCCTTTAAACCTCCTATTGTCTTCCCGTCTGATTTGACTGTTTATAAAGCATACAGTAGAAATTATCACCCTAATTCTGTGTTACACCTTTTTGGCCAACTTCATTCCAAATTATTACCACATGTTTTAGACTTTTTTTGTGGTAAATAAACCTAATTTCTGTGAAATTATACAACATTTTTGAGTAAAAAGAGAAGAAATTCTGAATTATTTTTACTATAGTTATTATCAGATGAACATAATGTAGATGGGATTATCACAGGCTGGTATATGTCAAAGTTTAGTCAGAACATTGTTTTGAAACCATGTACATTTTTTAATGGCAGCATATGCTATAAATTTGAACAAAACACCCAAAATATGACAAAAATAGTGGTTATTAATTTTTTTTTGCAAAGACCATATAGTAGGGAACCATCCATGTTTGGGCAATTAGATTAAAGAAATCCATATTTATGATATAATAAAGTTTGACCCGAGGACAACAGGAAGGTTAAACATATTAAAAGTTAATTATTGTAAATTCAAAGCTTTAAATGAGAAGTAATAACACAAAATAATGTATAAAAACATTAATTTAAAAGAAGCAAAGCTCGTGTTGACACATGCAATCAACAGACAAGCTCCTTTAAACATATTAAAAGTTAATTATTGTAAATTCAAAGCTTTAATGAGAAGTAATAACACAAAAAAACATTAATTTAAGAAGAAGTTGGTTGGTATATGTCAAAGTTTAGTCAGAATATTGTTTTGAAACCATTTAAATTTTATAGCAAATAATGACACCTGCGATGCTATACATTTAAACAAAACACCCAAAATACAACAAAAGTAGTTTTTTTTTGCAAAGACCATATAGTAGGGAACCATCCATGTTTGGCCAATTAGATTAAAGAAATCCATATTTATGATATAATAAAGTCAGGTCAAATTTGACCCAAGGACAACAGGAAGGTTAAACATATTAAAAGTTAATTATTGTAAATTCAAAAGCTTTAAATGAGAAGTAATAACACAAAAAAACATGAATTTAAAAAGAAGTAAATTAACTTATTCTTACCCACAAAAAGGCATATTACATCCAACCCGACGAGCATCTTCCTCTTGGTGCAGAAGGAGCTGTCCTCCTCCTCCTCCTCTTCAGGCTGGGAGAGGAAATGTTTCCCCCCGCCGTTCTCCCTCCCGTCCCCGGCTCCTCCGCTGTCAGCTAGCCGCAGCTGGAGCTCCGCGTCCCGGGGCAGCGTGGTGCCGTGGTGGCTGGAGGAGTTCAACTTCTGCATGTCTTCTGCTAATAAAATACAAAATAAAGAAAAAAAAAAGTAGTTGTAGTGTGTCCCTTTTTGTTGGAGCTATAGCTGGTTAAATTCCCAAACTTTTTCAGTCCGTCCGTCGTCGGTGCAACAAATCCATGTCAAGGAAAGTGTGACAGCAGCAGACCCTCGTTAGTAACCATGCTGGTTCAGGTAACATCAAGAAAAGTGCAGAGAAAAACAAAGATAGAGTCTAATTAGGAGCTCAAACACCCAGTAAGTTAACCATACACCTCTCAACTTCTTCTGAGTGTGTTGTACTCTGTGCTCTCTCCAAACGTCCTGAACAGACCACTTATGTCAAAGAAACACGAATGAAAAACAACACTTTTGGTGCAAACTTTCAAAATAAAAGTACTTTCTCCCTGACTGGTTGGCCTCGCCTTTTATTTTGGTAGGAAACTCGCATCACTTTCGGTGTAATTAGGTGTGACTTGATGCAGCTTTAGTCCGCGCTAAAACCTTCAACAGGATCAATGTGTAACCATGAAGCTGCTGGAGCTCACATGTTCGATCCAGCTGTGACCTGACAGCTGTGTAATGACGACGTCATGAGATGTCCCCTGTTCTACGGTCCCACCCATGTGAGGACATGTCAGTTTCTGCCAAAAAGACACATAACAAGCAACACTTTTCAATAGTCTAATCCTCCTATAGGGTGAATTAGCCTAATGTAGGACATTTCTTTTGTATTTCAGATTTCTAGAATATATTGTGATATGAAGCTAATACATTAAAGGTCCCATATTATAAAAAAAGTAAGATTTTCATGTTTTTTTATTATAAAGCAGGCTTAACTACTATATATATATATATATATATATAAATACTGTGAAAGTATCGAAACACTCAATCCACAGGGAAATACACACAGCCTGTATTCAGAAACAAGCCGTCAGGATTTCTGCCCATTCGTGATGTCACGAATATACAATATCTAGACCCTTGACCAAATTTTAAACGTAAACATTGTAAATGTGTCCCAGTTTATTCCTGGTTGCAATCAAGGCCTATGTTAAGGAGGCTGGGTCACGCGTCATCAACGCGTCATATCTTAGGGGGTATAACACATGCGCAGTAAAATCTGGTCTGCACTTGCCGAAATTGAGCCGATCGCAACGCACGACCGCAGCTTCAGTTACACTGCACATGTGTTGTACCCCCAAGAACCCTGTCCGCCCGTGACGCAGCCTCCTTTCCATAGGCCTTGGTTGCAGTGTATGTAAATGTCATCAGCTGACAGGAAGTAAACATGGACCCAAGCTGTTGCCTAGCAACGGATTCCTGTTGCACTTCTGTCAAAATGCACTAAAACGGAGCGTTTCAGACGGAGGGTAAATACAGGCATATTTAGGCAGACAGTATGAGGAAAATAAAGTTTTTTTTTAACATAACAGCATGTAAACATGTTCTAGTAGAAACACAAAACACAAATATGAACCTGAAAATGAGCATGATATGGGACCTTTAAAAATCAAACCATCCCACCATAGTGCCCTTACATGCAATACTGCCTGCCAATTAGATTTTCCACAATATTGATCGATGCTGTTTGACTGTCTGCCAATGCACTAGACAAATATACAGACAGACAAAGCAGACTCTGAACACATCAGCCTAAGGTTATGCATTCATGAAATGCATGTTGCCACAAATTCTTAAATCAATCAATCAGCTGCATGTGTCATTTTGAGTCCTCAGTGATGATGAACTCCTGGTTGTACCATGGTGAAGTTAGTTTTAAGTTGGATATGAGACAGCATCTATCTCTCTGTATGTTTGAAAGAATCCAACATAGAACTAGCTTCACTGTGGTCCTGGTTGTTATTAGTAGTGCCTTGCTCACTGTGTAGTAGACTGTGGGTAAGAGGTTTCCTGCCACCTGGTGTAAAAACAGAAGCACAGCTGCTTCAGCTTCTCAAAGGTTTCTCGGCATTCCCCTTACAAAAAGTAGTATACTTCAAGTTTATTTTATGACATATACTTAAGTAAAGTTCAAGTATATTTTCCCAAAGTATACTTTATGTAGTGTACTAATATTAATATACTAGTAGGTGTAGTAATTAAATACTTCTTGGGACTAAATTGGCCCACTTTTTAGTTTATAAAAGTATACTTTTAAGTGTACTTTAAGTGTCAGAACAGTACACTTTGAGTACACAACTAAATCTAAGTTGTATTTTGTACTGCAACTGTACTATGAACTATACTACAAGTGAATAGGTATACTGTAGAAAACTCTTTATGAAAGTACACTTTAAAGTACTCTCAGTTTAATAGTTGTTATACTGTAAGTATACTTATATATACTTATAGTACACTTTTTAATTTATAAAAGTACACTTTATATACTTTAACTTATAGTACTGAGCCAATGATTTCTGTCATTTTTATTTCATGTGCTGCATGTAAAATAGAAGGTGTAGCCCGCCCATAAGGCAAAAACCTTGACGTTTGTCAGTCTTACACTCTTGGATTTACAGATATTTCAACACATCTACAGTGTAAGCCTCACTGTCTCACTTTTGTTTTTTCCCAAACTATAAAGTCCCTTCTTTCTTTGTAAGTAAGTTCAAGCGAAAAAATGGACCAAACGTGTCAAAATCTAGATTTAAACCAAACGCGCTCACTTTCTAAATAAATCAAATTCCTGTTGTTGTCGTCCTTTTTGATTTTCGTTATAAAATGTGTAGGCCTAAGTTCAAAAGGAGGAAGGAAAGTATAAAAAGCCACTTTTAGATAATTTTCCATTTAAAAATGTTCATATAAATGTTCCAGTTTATTTCGTAATGCAATATCATGTCTTTTCTATTATTCATTTACTTATAAGCATATTTGTAAACATGTGTCTTCACCACAGTTGTATTTTTACCTGTGGATTGTCTGTGGGGAAATGATGTAGTAAAAACAGACAGTGAAACATCAGTTCCACATGTGTTTTAGGATCATACAGTGTAGGATTGATAAAGCATATTTTTAATTAGTTTTATAGCCTAACATTTTCTATTCTTCTTTGTCTATCTGTCTGTTTTGTGCATTATTGATTTACATCCACTAGATGGCTGTAAATCATCATTTAGTGGCCAGAAAGTCAGAGGAAGTTAACTTGGGCCTACTGTATATCAGTAGTCATGAGAAGTGGATCTAAAATGGCTGGAGTGACAATGATTCCTCCTCTACTGATCTGATGTCATTTTGTGATGAGTATTGAAGGAAATTAAAGATTTTAACATAAGATGTAGTAATGCCTTGAACATCTCCACCATGTGTTACATGTATTGTAGTCATGTCTATGACAATCTACACGCTGGTGTCATCATCGCCCTCATACGAGTCTGTGCAGATTTTCCATCCTACATTCCGTGTCACTTTTTCCGCTATTAATTTAATCCATTATCCATCGTCACTCACTCCGATAATGATGGATGAAATTTCATTTTCAGTGATTAATTACATCTCATACATACTCTCAGATGAAACTATGATTCACTCAGGGTTATGCCATTTGTTCTTGTTTTTGTTTCCGACAGCATTTCATCACCCGAAAATGCAGTAGTTAAGCTACAAACATTGCTGATACAATCTTATTTCACTCTCCATTTGAATCATGTGTGTCATCACAGGCAGGAGACGCTTTCAAATGTTTCAAATGTGCACATGACTCCATACTGCTGACTCTCAAAATTGCTCTTCCGCTTTTCCTCGGCCATTATTTAACTAAAATACAATCCGATTATTCTGCAGTGCACATAAAGACCTTCAACCACTGTGAATTAAAGTCAGTAAAAAGTCTGGGCATGTTGTTTGTTATTGTGTTATTTGACCATCGCAAGTCATAAAGGTACTCTACCCACCACAGGTACCTTCTCACCTCTATTCTTGTCCTCTATTCAGTCTGATGACACATACCTAAACTAAAGCCCATCCTGTTTTGCCTGCCGTGAAACTTTCCCCACGCAAAGTACAAACGGAGAAAGTGAAACCACATTAAATGGCCTAAACCAGAATTCAGATGCAGGTGGGAATTTTCAAGAAGTGCAAATAGTAAATAACATATCATGACATATCATGACATTTTGTTCCACTATGATTTTTGACTGTGACATTTTGTTTGACATTATTAACAACATACAGTTACAGAAGCTTTTACTCAGCAAGGGAGTCGTTTCCTACTGGGATGCAATATATTCTCAAATGCCAATAAATGTCACCCTAGTTTATTTTGTTTATCTCCACAGTTCCTGGGGCCAGTTGCATTAACTTAGTTTAAGACTAATCTTCGCCTTAGACTGGTCTTAGATTGTCAGGTTAGATTAGTCTAATAAAGACTGTCTGCTGCAAATATTAAGACTGACTTAATTTGAGGTAGACAAGTTATCCACCTCTCGCCTTGGCTAAGCCTGAGGTGAAAGCTTTGTTGCTATGAAAACAATGGTTTACCAATAATCACTCTTAGCTAACTATTTCAGCTGTTTATCTTTCTTTCAAATGTTTATTTATTACTTTTAGCTAACGTTAACTCTTCGCTAACAATTTCAACTGTTTCTCCATTACTTTTACTTTTATCTAACTGTTAGTTAACTATTGTTAACTGTCGACTCATTACTTTTACTTTTAGCTAACTTTTAGTTAACTATTGTTAACTGCTGACTCATTACTTTTACTTTTATCTAACTTTTAGTTAACTATTGTTAACTGTCGACTCATTACTTTTACTTTTATCTAACTTTTAGTTAACTATTGTTAACTGTTGACTCATTACTTTTACTTTTAGCTAGCTTTTAGCAAGCTATTTCAATTATGTATACATTAGTTTTAGCCAACGTTAACTTTTAGCAAACTATTTCAACTGTTTCTCCATTACTTTTATCTAACTTTTAGTTAGCTATTGTTAACTGTTTACCCGTTACTTTTACTTTTAGCTAACTTTTAGCTAACTATTTCAAGTATGTGTACATTACTATTAGCTAACGTTAACTTTTAGCAAACTATTTCAACTATTTATCAATTACTTTTAGTTATTTTTTAGCTAACTATTTTAACTGTTTATCCATTACTCATAGCTAACTTTTAGTTAACTATTGTTAACTGTCGACTCATTACTTTTACTTTTAGCTAACTATTTCAAGTATGTATACATTACTTTTAGCTAACATTAACTTTTAGCTAACTATGTCAACTGTTAACCCTTTACTTTTAGCTCATTTTTAGCTAACTATTGTTAACTATTTATCCATTACTCATAGCTGCTAACATTAACTTTTAGTTAACTATTTCAACAGTACATCCATCCTGTGCTACTTTTAGCTAATTTTAGCAAATTTCTTCAACTGTTTATCTATTACTTTTTTGGATTCTTGTAGCCTACCATAATCTTAAATAGTTTCTGAACATCTTTAACGGTTCTAACGACAGTTGGATTTATGCTGTTTTACCTTTCCTGTTATTATCTCCTACACATGGTGTTGAGGGTGCTGTTGCATCCATCATATTGTCTCCTACACATGGTGTTGAGGGTGCTGTTGCATCCATCATATTTTCTCCTATACATGATGTGGTGGCTGGTGTTGCATCCATCATATTTTCTCCTATACATGATGTGGTGGCTGGTGTTGCATCCATCATATTTTCTCCTATACATGGTGTGGTGGCTGGTGTTGCATCCATCATATTTTCTCCTATACATGGTGTGGTGGCTAGTGTTGCATCCATCATATTTTGTCTTGTACATGGTGTGGTGGGTGCTGTTGCATCCATCATTTCTTCTCTTCTGTGTCTTAGTGTGAAAAAGTATCTTATTTGACCCATAATGCATTGTGTGACAGGCTATCAAGTCTCATAGGGTAGTTTTATGTAACAGGTGAATTGAAGTGCATAGGAAGTCTGACTTAAAGTTATATTTAAGACAAAGACTAGGTCTGTCTTTATGCAACTGGCCCCAGGTCTTATCAGCCTTTTACTCACAGACTTTAAGGGAAAAAAGTGCAAAAAAAACCCCTGCCAAAATCTAGCATTCCTGTTCGAAAGCTTCAATAGGCCTATAATTCAATGCTGAATTAATAAATTTGATCAATTGATCAACTCTTACTTACATTATGTACATTATCCAAATAAGTATGTTAAACACTATTATTCTACCATGTTCCATATAGACGGAGAAAGAAAAGAGGAAATACAGAGCAAATGCAGCAAGGCAATGACGTTCAAAAACCTAATGTAAAACAGGATATAATACATACACCACCACCAAACTCTTCATAAACTCTCATCATAAATGAGGAACTGAATGATTCACTTCATTCCTTCCTTCTCCTCCTGGTAGTGAGTTGTGTTCCTCCTTTTTTTGTGTATTGTGGTGAGTGGGAGAGAAGGGCCAGCCCCAAGATACAGTTGCATTATCTGGGTGCTCTGTGTTTG